>VWZX01009659.1:437319-464991 GCA_013399015.1 Galbula dea
TCTTTCAAAGTCAGTCATATATCAGCAAGAACAAATACATTCCAGTCACTGCCTAGCACTGGTACAACACCTGAGGTTCCTTATTAATATCTTAAAAGTTCTTACCTTTTGACCAGTTCTCCATTTGTTTTGCTTGGAGATTTCAGAGCTAAAATAAGCAAATTTTAGATAAATAAACTTGAAATAATATATCATAACACTTATTCTTCAGCTTCATTTGACAGAATATTTACAAGACAAATTATTTTAAAATATTTATAACAGAACAATCTGTGTACTTTAAAATTTAGTGCTAAATTCTGTTCCTCAGTAAAATATTTTTTCTTCAAACATCTAATTTTTATAGTGGTTTGGTTCAGCTTTCTGTTGTGTGCAATTCATTGAAAAATTTGTGAGTTCATCTTCTTGTTCTAGAGTTTGGTTTTGGAAGCACATGCTACTAAGCACAGCCCAAATCACACCGAGTGGTCCCACTAGAGGCAGAGAGACTGCTCCCTTTGGTAATTATTACAGTTGGTGGGATACACTTCATCTTACAACACTTTTTCTCCTGCTTTAATTTCCTCAATAAAAGACAAGGTGAAGTGGCCCACAATCACTCTTTGATTTTGCAGGTTCTTCTAAACAGCTAAATAGCCCATCTTAATATTGCATACATATTGCTTCAGACCATGCAGTTAATTACATAGTTACAGTACTTCATATAATTAAAGATCTTCAGGAAATAACCCTCAATACTGAAAAATAAGACTTACAGGAAAATTTTATGGTTATCAGGTAATGTTTCAAGTTTTAAAATGCTCTCTTATATGTCAAAAATTAAACTATATTCTATATCTCGAGAAAATCTAAACTTGTAATCTTGCTAAAATAGTAAGCTTACCACAAATTTTATTACTTACTCAAGCACCTCTTTCAATATATATTGTATAAAGGACAATTTTTCATCTTTAACTACATAGTTGTGCTTATTTTGTGTTTCCCTGCTACAATATTTCCATGTTTGTTAAAAAGATGTATGTGCCTTGAAGAGGCAGTGGCTGGATCATGAAAATACCCAGAGTTGTCATTGTGCTGATAAATGTAAAAGTTAAAAAAAAAAAAAATTAACTATGCATTTGAAAACTCAAGCATATTGTACCAAGACACATATTCCTACTAACAAAGCAAGAGAAATTCTTTTCTTAGATAACACCAAAGAAAGCAGAAGTTTTCATTTTTATCTTTGAGATTACATAAAATATATTAATTGTACAAACACCTAAGATTCAAGACTTACTTTTAAATTTGGCATTCAAGAAATGCATATTTTGCTCATATTTGTTGTTAACTACAAATATGCATTATAAAAAAGTGCACAATTCTATGTGCTTAAGTCTAAACAAAATATAACAGAAACATATCTTGAGTTCCTCACTTGAAACCCTCAAATGAAGCAGTATGCTTCTTTTTCAGTTCTGTACAACTGTGTTGATTTGGAGTTGGCAATCTTTTCCTAAGTTCCTCATTTACTTTTGGATTAACTGAAAATATAGAAGGTTATTAATATCAAGAAGTTGGTTTCTGTCAATGAAGCCATTTCCCTACATATTGCACAAAAAGGCTCATAATAATTGCAGTGTTTTAATAAGATATTCATATAGCAAGACAAGAAGAAAATACGGTATTTAATAACCTCTGGAGTATTTTAAAACATGTCTTAGTGCCTTAATGTGCCTAGTAATATACTATTTAAAAACCATAATTTTATCCCTCCACAATATACAGTCATTCTTCCTCGCCATTTACCCAGCTAATGAATGCCAGCAATTAGTAAAATGTAATCCCATTGCACAATCATTTTAATGCTTTTAGCACTCAGAAAAGTAAACACGAAATTAATACTGCTCAAGCCATATCAGATCCTAGTTGGAAGCAAGCAATTATAGTTCAGCTCCTCAGGTGTAATTAAATGATTGGAATGATTTAGTTCCATAAATGCAAGTTAATTCATAAGCAAGCAACAAATATACTGGGAGTAATTACAAGAAACATTGACAGTCTAAGCAGGGCATGCGCCTTCATGTATCTGATATAGGAAAATGCTGCCCTCTCCTGGAAATCATAGACACGCACAGGAATAATTGGAGACAGAAGTCGAGAGGCTCATTTTACAGACTCTCTGCATAGGTGAAATATATCCTGCTAATTAATAGGAATTTTCTCATTTACATATGCAGAAAATAAAAACGTTGTTGATGTGAGAGTAAGACAACCCATCAGTCAAAGATGATTTGGGGCTCCCTAGTTTGCAGTGTACTTTATTATTAGAAATCAGAATGTTAGTAAACAGAACAACAAAATACTCATTCACTAAGCAGGTGAATTGATTGTTCTGAACACACACCACAACAGGTATCTAACTTATGCACAAACACCGACATATCATTCAAGAAGCACCTTCACTGCAGGTATTTCAAACAGAAAGGATTTTTAAAACCAGAACTTATTAGCGATCATTATTCAGACATTGTTAAACTTCATCATGTCAACAACAATCAGAAGCTATGCATGAAGGATTTCCCAGAAAGAATCATAAGAAAAATTAAACGTTTATTTTAAAGCTTTTCTTCACTTTCTTTTGAAGACAAACTGTTAATAATCTACATAATAATAAGAAGAAAACAAAGCTGGAGGTTAAAATAAAGTATATTCGTAGGCTGAGACAAAAGTGAAAATACAAAATGAAACTGTAGCACAAAATCTAGAGCTAATTTTAAATCCAGAGTTAATTTCCTTATTCACTATTTATTCAACCAGTGCCAGAGAACATCATGCCAAGGAAGCTTTAAAAAAAAATAAATTGTCCTGATCTGCTGAAGATACAGTAGTCTGTAAAATTTATGCTAACTATTAAGTACAAAATCACCTACAAGTACAAACTTAAATTAACCGGTGTCTTCCTACTAATGAAAGAAATCCCACATCTACCAATTTTGCCCTCTGCAGAAATAACAAACGCTTCCCAGTGCTGCATATCGGAGCATAAGAGATAAAGTCATACACTGTGGTCAGTGGATGACTGTATTCCATACAGAGAAACTGACTGTAAGAAAGCTCAATTCAGAAGCACTTGATCACTGTAAAAGCCTGAAACTGTTATTTACCAATAGCACTTTGGCATCAAAGTATTTCTTTTTTCCAGATCTTGGTGTATTTCAAAACAAACTCCAGCTGCACACAACTACCTTCACTATTTCTTTACCTACTGTGGAAAAAAAATAAATTACTTTAAGGAGTTGTATTATTAAAAGTTTAAAATGTACAGCACATTTGCTTTGCCCTTTGATGTCACAGTCCTATTTTTCTATTCAAATCTTGTACACTGTAAGTTAATTGCTTTTGGAAACTACTTATTATTCATGTAAAAATTAATGTGCCAATGTGTTTAAATCCTTTTAAATGACCATTCATGCATCTTTCTTCCTTAAGTACCAATGAAATCTGTCAAAGATATCAATGCAAGATGGTCTTAGAGAAAGTTCTAATAAAGATTTTTTCTGCTAACATAAGATTTCCATTTTCCTCAACTTTACTTAAATTCCATTAATTTTTTAAGCTGCTTGTAATAAATTCACAAGTTAAAAATTTTAGGCTCCATAGTCTGTCATTTGTGTTCCAGCTGACTTTATGAATATTAATAACAGTGTTATCCTGATTAAATAGGCTTCATATAAAATCCCTGTGAATCCTATAGCTCAGACATCTCATTTTTCCAACTCTTTATGAATTTGGATTCAGACATTAAACTGGAAAAAACCTTAAAAAACAGATTCAATGGTACATTCACATACCCTTAAGCAAAAAATTAGGTGTTCTAATGATTCAAATAATTAAAATTGATAGGACCACACATTGAGATTTCAGGCTTTCTGTAAACATGCAACATATTTTAACTCTAATGAAAACATCAACACTTCACAGAACAAAGGATTAAGAATCTTATAAAATAATAATGTCTGTCCTTATCCTTACCTTAAACAACAGATGATATAATGTTAACTCTTCATATACGGAGTGCTGATTTGCAGAAGTATTTCCCAAAGAAATTACATAAGCATACACTTGAAACACATGAACATTCTAGTTTAGCCTGGGGGCCCAGTGGTAAACAGCACTAACTTTTATTTGGTTTATACTTTAGCAAAAACACTTTTTTTCCAGAGAAAAAACACACAGTAAATTTTAATATTATTCTGTAAGACTCAGTCACAGTTTCAAAGTGTCAATTTCCCTCCTTGCTCATGTGTTTGAGCTATTTACATCTATGACAGATGAAAATGCAAAACTAAGCTCACTGCTCTGCCTTCACTTTTTTTTTTTTAAATAGTTCTAACTAAAATCACTACTTCCTCATTGATTCAGTGATATAGTCTGCAAAGATGGACATCAAAATAATGTGCCTTCCAGTACCTTGAAATATGAATGGATTTTAGGACAAAAAGTATCTAAACAAAATAGTGGCTTATTCAAAAGGATGACATTCCAGTCCTGGTTCTAATTACTCATCAACATAAACACTTAAGAATTAAACAAATACAAGAGGTATACAAAAATAACATATCTACTAGGCAGGAAGCATATAGTGTTCTACTTGGGCCATTCTGAATAAGTTTTGTTACAGCTGGGGCAGTATTCCCACATACAGAAAAAAAAAATCTCCAGTGTCTGCAAAACATATATTATACAAGGGAGCATCCCATAAAACCACCAGCTTTCAACCATCTGAACAGTGTTACTGACTCAAGTATTTAGATTAGAGACAGCCTGCTGTAGCTGCCAATACTTTCTCTCCCTGGGCAGGAGATCGAGAAGTCCATCTTTTAAACTGGAATTCAGTTACTGACTGCTCTCCGTAGGAACCAAAAGGCTGCTGAGAACCTTCCAAGGAGCCCCACTGACCAACCACAAACCCACTTTCCTTGCCTTGACAGCTTTTGAAGACAACTACCGAATCATGGCCTTAGCTACTGTGACAGGAAGCAAATGCTTACTGGTGTTGACCAAATTCACCTCTTCATAAAAGGTCCTCAGGTGTCGGGAGAACTTTTCCACATGGAAGGCTACCCCACTTGCTTTTCCTCTTGTGGAACAAGAGACAAGTTTCTACCAACCCTTGGAACTGAGGGAACTGAGACAGTCTTTGTCCACCTTAATGATGCTGTTGACAGTTGCCATTGACAGTAGAGGGACAGAACATCACATACTTTATGGATAGGGAAATAAAGAATAAATTTAGTATTTTTTTCATAAGATAAATTAGATTACTAGAGTTTCCTAAAATATCCTGAAACATTTTGCCTCAGGGCAAGCTAAACTAAAAATCATGATTTAGGAGGGTACACTACATAAAACCCAGTTACTTTCTAGAACCATTTCCCTAGGGAGCAAACAGACAATTTTCTTAGCCCTAGTGGACACCAAGGTTTGATTCTATAACACACTCCTCCACAAACGAGTCACATTTTCTATCTTCCTTGAGAAACTTTATGGTAAACCAGGAATCTAAGACAACTCAAAGTAAGTCAAAATTGATGAAAGCATAAAAGTGCAGTTTGAACTGGTTTACAGTAGGTTTTATCCATTCCTGAATTAAACTTAATTGGGTAAAGTACATGCACTTCTCTTTTTTTCTACCTAACTTCTGCTACTAGTTCAGCATCTTCAAGGCTCAGTTTTCTCTTTATGCATACCAGGAAGTTATGTGCATATTAGATCACCAACAGCCCCATATCTCCTCCTCTCTGTGACAACCAGACTGTGATTTCCATAGCCTTAAGATACAGATAAATACATATATTTTAAACTAGGTGTTGTCTTATCTGGACCCAAAAGAATATTTAATGGAATATTTAAGTAGGGTCAGCACTACACAGCACTAAGAGCTACCTGCATATTATGCTCTGCTGTGAGGTTCATAGCCAGTAAACAATGGGAAGTGATTGCCCCTCTATTTGGCACTTACTGGAACACATCTGAAGCACAGTATCCAGTCTCACTCATGGATATCTTGAAGTTCAAGTCCAGCAGAGAGCCACAAGATGATTACGGTTCTGTGGCACACAACTCAAAGAATTTGAAAGAGTTGAGTTGGTACTAAGAAGAGAAGGCTAAAGGGGGACTTTATTGAGGTTTAACTGCCCTGTAAGCAAATAGGGAGAAGACAGATTCTTCTCTTGGAGACAAGTTGTATCAGAAACCTGAGAGTTGTGGGTAAGAGAGCCTTTACTATGAGGAAGGTCACTGGAACAAGTTACTCAGAATTTCCATTACTACATACGTGCAAAACTGATCTGGATATAGCAACCTGTTCTAACTTTGGAGATGGTCCTGTTCTGAGCAGAGGTGTGAACCAGATGATATTCACATGCCACTTCCTGCCTACCTATTTTATTATTCTAAAGACTGTAACAAAATAAAACCACCAGACTAGCATTCCTACAACACTACAGTCCGCTTTCTGCTTTGCAGAGTAAGAACACAGAGCAGGAAAAAAAAACAAACAAAAACTGAGCAGTGAGGCACAACTAAAGATGACCCATGTGGCAGACAGGCAGAATGGTAAAGGGAAGAAATGGTGCAACTGCAGCAGCAGTGCAGCATTTTGAGCACTTGTCTTGAGAAGCCCAACTTTTTACAGTTTGCACCATGACTGGACCATTGAAATATATTTCACCTGCCTTTCTGAAAGCATTTGCCTCAAGCCCCACAAAATCTGTCCTACCAACTAAAATATCACTGTCACTAAAGACCTCCAAAGCTATTGAAATGATTCAAGAAACAGAGTCTACAGTGCTTATGATTGCAAAATTAATTGTATAGTATACTTGATATCTTGAAATTCCCAAATCATAATTTCTTTTATCACAGAAATAAACTGCTATCCTACATTTTACCATAAAAGCAAAAATAAATTCAACCAATATTATATGCCCACAAAAATGGGCAGTAACTTGTTGCCAGATTCTGAAACCACTAGTATAAGTAATATCTTTAAGCAGGAATGGTATTTCTCCTGCAGTAAGCATTCCAATTTAAATGTTCAGCTGCCTTCAGAGACAGAAGGAAGATGGAACAGGGACTTAGCAATGAAAAGGAGGCAAGAAGCCACCCTAAAGCAGACACTCTGTTTATCCAGCCACCTCACATTTCTTAAAGTACCTTCAAATAGTACCATTTTCCTGACAGCAAACACACTAAAAATAAAAAGCATAAAGGCCACAAGCAGTGTGGATATTGGAGCCTGACCAAGACCTACCATGAGCACTGAACATGTAGAGGCCTGTCAGAAGTGTGCCAACCTTTCAAGACCTAGGTCTGTATGTGGGGCTCACAGGGAAATACAGCTGCACTGGTTACATATCTGGGGTTTTTTGGTGGTGTTTTTTTTCTTGTTTGCAGGGTTTTTGTTTTGTTTTTAAACCTAGAAACTAGATCCAGAACTTTCTGGAGTAGTACCTTCATCCTTGTAAGAAGTGGAGGGACATAAAAAGGAGCATTCAGGATGTGTTCAAAGAGTAACAAAACTGGTGAAGGGTTTAGAGAACAAGTTCTACGAGGAGCAGTTGAGGCAACTGGGGCTGTTTAGTCTGGAGAAAAGGAGGCTCAGGGGAGACCTTATCACTCTCTACAACCAGCTGAAAGGAGGTTACTGCAAGGTGTAGCAAAGTGCTACCAGCAATAGGAAAAGAAGAAATGTTGTGCCAGTGAAGATTCAGGTTGGATATTCAGAAAAATTTTTTTACTGGAAGGTTATCAAGTATTGGAACATGCTGCCCATGGAAATGGTTGAGTCACCATTCCTAGAGATATTTAAGAGATGTAGATGTGGCACTTGGGGATATGGTTTAGTGGTAGCATTGGCAGTTTAAGATTTACAGTTGCACTTGATCTTAAAGGTCTTTTCCAACCTAAAGGATGCTATGATTCTGTGTTTGTCACACTAACAACATTTCAGAGTATTTTCAGAATCTATGCGCTGGCTGTGTGCTTTACATCGTGCTTAACATGTACAATACATAACATGCTCCATCATGTACTGTTGCTTACAATTAGCAGGCTAGTGGTCTTAGAAGCTTAATCCAGATGCTTCCCAGAAATTTACTGCAACATCAGAGAAACCTGAAGGTCAGTACAATTTAAAACAGAAAGCTACAGATCCAGAAATGGTCTTAGACCACCAGAGAACACTAGATCTTGAGGTAAGCCAGAACTCAACAAGAACCAGAGACAACTCAGTGAAATTAAGTCTATTGAGATCATCCAGAATTTAAATGGAAGCCAAAAATCAGAGAATAAAGCTGCAAACGTTCAGCACTATGTAGTCCTGGCACTACTTCCTGTCTTGCATCAGCAAAGGAAGATAGAAGATTAAAGGGGAGTTGCCATTGGTTCCAAAGCATTGCCAGGGAGATGGGAAAATACAAACAAAAAAGGAAAAAGAAGAGTCACATTATCACATATTTCTGACCGTGGATCAAACATACCAGCTTCCCAATCAAGGTGCTGCAATGCTTTGGTTTTCTGTTTACACCATGGAAAACAATACATTTATCCTTTAACTCTAGCTTGGGAAATACCCAAAAACTTCTCTCAGCTGAAACTTATTAGAAAAACTTGCCTTTGCCCAGTAGAAAGGAAATGCCTACTGTGAAAAAAACCCACAAACCCTCCATCTAAAAACATTAAAGTTGAAAACGATAGAAAACTCAAAGAAAAAAGGTCTTCCAAAAAACTGCAGGACAACTAAACATGAACAGAACTGTCAGATTGCCCATAATGAAAGCTCTGTCATTTATGTTCCTGTTCAACCAAACAGACCATTTTTCTGTGGGTTTTTTTTTTTTAAATTTGCATGTGTATAAATAAATATTGTTCCCCAATCTAGTAATCATTTGTAATGATAAACAAGACAGAGAATAAAGAAGCTGGACAGAGATTCTTTTTAAAAAACCTTTCTTTAGTGGGTTTTGAAGAATTGTTATTTTAAACCTTTAGTAAGCACATTATTCAGCCAAAACCATGAAAGCTATTTACAGTGAAGAAGCCTTAAAGAATCCATCTGAGAAAAGAAAACACAAAGTTCTTATTAGGGGTTCTGAGCTTTAAAATCAGATTCCATCCACACAAACAAATGAGGAAAAAAAAAAACCTGAATAAAATCAAAACCTACGATTCTCTAGCCATTTCCAGTAAGAATATTCTCTTCAGTTTTGTAAAAAAAAAAAAAACAACAAACCAACCACAAAACCAAAAAAATTACACACCTCAGCATAAACTCAGATATCTTGCAATTATTATTCCTTGATTCATCAAGCTACATTAATGTTTTCATTGCCAAAACGCTTGACACCAGAGGTGAAAAGAAGAAATTACGTGAGATTGCAAAGAGTTGAGACAGCAGCTGAATCTTGGCCTCACACCTGCTGCTCCTGGGAGGAGAAATGGAGCTCTAAGTCCATTTGCTAGATGAAGGAATCCTTCCTTAGCACTTCTGAAAAACCAGCTTATTTTGATGGCTGCTTTCTCTTGCACACAATCATGCTGAACAGTTTGTTTGTCAGATATTCTGGGCATTACTAGTTGGCATCACTAGAAAAACAAAAATTAAAACCCCAAGACTTTATAGCTACACAAATATAGATAAAACACAAGATTAAAACAGGGAAAATCTGGCCAAAAGTTCAAATACTCTGAAGACATTCTTGAAAACTGTGAAGCTGCAAGACTTGTAGACTCCAGAATTCTATGTCCTGTTTTATGTTGAAGGAGCACCTGACAAAGTTAGGTATGATTAGGCATAGAAGCCACCCTGATGCTCATAGGATGCTATGTAGGAGCATTTCTAGTGCTATTTCACAGCTAAACTGGGAGTCTCATGCAATATTTCTTAAAACACAGTATGAATGAAGGCACCTTTGTATTAATGTTGTGCTATCAAGACTCCTTGCTGTCAAAGGCAAATCTTAACATATTCAAACTTTAATGTAAAAACAAAGACCATAATTTTTCTTGTAAAGTTATGTCACTTTGACAACAATGTCAATAGTCTTCAATATTCTTCTTTTAATTTCTTCAATATTTTAAAGGCACAACATTTAATCAATTATTTCTATTTGGAAAAAGGTATGCTGGTAAGGCACAGCCCTCTTGTGTTTTCTTGTCTAAAAGATATATTCCACTGTACTCAGTTCTGCAGCTGGACTGTGCATCTGCTGAGCAGGTAAAGGAAAAGATTGCAATCTGCCTTAGCTTAGTTTATTCCCTGCCTGAAAAGTTAAGCGAGTTTAATTTACTCATCATGCTGAAGGTCACAGAGGTATAACACTATTTTTATCTGTATATTTTTTTAAATCAAAGATACTCCAAAAAAAGTTAAACTATGGAAAACTTGTTTAGTACTTAAAAGGTTTTCCACAGTGCTTTCAGGACAGGTTGAAAAAACACACCTATTGTCAGATATCCATTAATAGACGCTCCCTAAAAACCTGTTTCTCAAGACATTTGAGAAGTCCAGATCCCCTACAACTAGAAAACTCATGGTCTGATCACAATTTTTTTAAATCTGATGAGACAGTTTTGTTTCAAAACATTTTGGATAACATTAGATAATTTTTATGAGTTTCTTTATCACTGAAGTTTAGTCTGAATGAATACAGCAGCTGAAACAAAATTTTGCTTTTATTTACAGTATAACACTTCTATATTAGTAAACAGTTACACTTTTACATAGAAGTGGTTTACACAGGATTACAGTTAAAAAAAAGTCCATCACTGGGTTGTATTACACATGTGATTTTTAAGAGCTGCAGATATACAGACAACTCAATTTCCCTGATCTCTTTAATGGACTGAATGGATGTATTATTGTAAAGAAAGTGTAATATGTAATATGAAATGGGTTCTCAACAAAGTATCTAGTTTTATTTTTTTAACTTTTAAGATAAATTTGGACGTGTGTATTATACCAAGTAGAAAACAAGCTACAACTGTAGGGGAATCTCAGTGTGATAGCAGTATATGCTATTTTTAATAAGTTTTCTCTCATAAGTGCAAGACAGTGAATGTTTGCCAAAAGAATTTTACATCCAGGAGGGTTTTTGAAATATGAAAGATACTTTTAAACTATGAAGAGAATTCTAATTTTTGCCTAATATTTAGTAACCTTCAGATACTGTAATTCCACTTCAGATCCTGGAAAAACATTCTGGAGACAAATATTAGTCTACCACTGGATAGTGAAGAGGAGGAACAAAATTACATTTCAAGGGGAAACTGTTTTAATTAGAGTTACCTTGTACACCTGCACAGCAGTCACCTTCAGTACAGCATGAGAAAGTGCTACACCCCACAAGTGTATTTATTCTTGCTACCATCAAATTGAGTCCAAAAAGCAAGAAGCTGAAGTTTGCTCCCAGGCATATTTGTATCATCCCACATTTATGCTACTGTAATGCAAAAAGCTAACTTAAACACCCTTAACTTGTTGACTGTAAGAATCCTTCACGGGTACTCCAGTCCACTGGTGCCCTTTCACAGTTGTATGGCATCAAAAATGGCCTTATTATGATCCTGAAAGAAATCTCATTGTATCAAAAAATGGAAAGTGAGTCTATTCTTACAGGGAGCTGCATTTCCTTCTGTCCTTCTGCTGTCCAAATGATCTTTGCCATTTGGAACAAAAGCCTGATCACATGACAGTCAGAGCTCAGCAATCTGATCACCAGCTCAGCAAATGAAAACTGCTGGGCTACTGCCTGTGCAGAAGCTTACCAGGCACTATACTAGAACTTCATACTTGTTAAACCATTTGGTACACAAAACCCTTTACCTTGAAGCCTACCTGACAAACCTAAGATCACATTCTGACCCCACCACAGTGGCCCTTTCTTTGCTGAAGTGGAACAAGCTACAACCTAACAAACAACCTACTACTTCTGAAGAAAACAAAAGAGCATTTGTAATCCCAGCCCTCACCTAGAAGAGCTGTTCTGTGACACCAGATCAGCACCCTAGGACTGTTGAGTCACTACTCATCACCACTCCTCTGATGTGCTTTACCTCAGGTAACAACGGGAAATTCCTCAGTGATACTGGTACTTTGACAGGAGCTCAGGAAACATGGAATCTGTAACAAAAACCATATTTAGAACTCACTATTTCAGTACAATAAGGGCAGCTGGTCAAGACACGTTTTGGAAACCAACACTTCTGCAAAGTGTCCAACTTGACAAAATACCTGTCAGGTCTAATAACATTTTTTGTGAAGTGGATGCCATGTCAAGAAGTCTATTTCTTATCACCCTCGGACTCAAAAGCTCCAATACACTACATAGGGAAAAACCCATCACTAAATCGTACAGCTTTTTTACTAAATATCTGAGGTAAGATGACTGGCAATCCTTTCAGTTAATTACCTACATGTTTCAAATTCTGGCTTGCAATTTGGTTACTTAGAGGTTGTCTCCTCCTCTAGTCAGCTGAAGTACCTGAAATGGAGCTACCTCCTTACAGCATAAAATCATCAACAGCATACATGTAGTCTCTGTGAGGACCCAGAATCCATTTTATTGTCCTGACAAATATGAACAACAGTCATTTTCTTCTCTCCAAGATATACCATAGGTCCAATTCTGGACGAAGTAAGCCTTCCTGATAGATGATGCTCCTGTTAGGAAGTAATATATTACAGAAGAGTACTCTTAAATCATAAGCTCTATCATCCACATAGCATTTGGAGCCCCTGAACTACATCTCCAGAAGACACAAAGCTTTCTGAAAAAGGCCAACCTAATTTCTCAATGTTACTGCAGCAACAGTTTCATTCTCACCCACAGACCTCAAGTAAGTTTTGCATTAATCTCTTCTTAACAAAGACATTAATTTGGCTACAGGTAATATATGGGAGGACGCTGAGAGTATTAATACCTATTCATTCATCTGAAAATCAAAAACACTCAAAGCTCTAACATTGTAGTGCAAACATGCAGAGTAGGAAAGATTGTGCTTATCGTTTTCATTTTATTCACTTGGTATTTTCTGCAGTAGTAATGTGTTTTTGCAAGTGCCAAGGTTTCCATTTACTGACCTTGGTATTCATCAGGACCATACTGTGATGTATATTGAGAATTCCAAGCCTTTATCTGATCTTATAAATAAATGTAAAATACATAAAACAATTATCCTAGTGCAAAATTGAATTTTATCTCTCTGTAACCAGCCTTTATCTATGCTACATATTTCTATGTTTGAATACAATTCAAAATTAATAATAGGTTTAATTTATTTTCTGACTTTTCATTATCTTGACATTTTAACAATCTTTTTTTTTATATACTCAGGCTTAAATTTTATCTAGAGCTTCAACACCACAGTTCCTTTTTAGACACACAGAATGTGTCTTTCAGAATATCTGCTCAAGGAATAAGCCTGCTAAAAGAACATATTGGCCATTTAGCAGACCAAAAATGGTAAAAAGAAATAAAACACAATTATATTCTGTTATAATAGAATTTTATAACAATGAAAGTTGTTAGTTTAGGAGAGAAAATGTAGCACTGTACGTGAATGATAGAAAAAACACATCTTGAAGAAATCACAAGTTACAGTGAAGAAGAAGCAGAAAGTACAGTTCTGAAGTTGGTGGTTCTGGAAAACTATTAACACACAACATAGACTTATTTTATTTTCGTAGCTGAAAAAGAAAACCAAAAAAGTACTACTTCTATTAAAGGGCAGTCACAACTTTATATTGAATGCAATAGCATTAGCATTTTAATACTGACATTAGTCTAACCTGAACAGGAGCCTTTCAGTGGGTTCATTAAAAAAACCCAAAAAACCAAACAATTTACTGAGCAATTTTTTGGACTTAGAACTATATTTTTTAGGCATCAACCAAACAGTATACTTTTTCTTAGTGTAATTGATTCACATCACTTCAACTAACCATGCCTAATGTTTTACGTCAACTATCTACATCGACTTCAAAAAAAGTTAACTGAGTCTCAAGTAAAGTTCTCACTACCACACAGGATCAAGTATATCTTGTATACAAGTGCTATGGTTTACACAGATACTTTCTTTTAAGGAAAGCAAAAGGCTCAGAATTCAAAGGTCAAGGAGAAACCCCCCCCACAAATGCACACAATAGAAATTTCTCTAAGGTGGTAGACATGCAAGAAAAGCAGGCAGCCCAATTCAGCCATGCTACTTCTACACAAACATATACAGTAAAGCATGAAGAAAACATCCCGAAGAGATATTGATAAATAAACATCAAGAATGGCACAGCCATATGGGCTGACAGCAAAATTGCCACTTTCCATACAGGGTGAGCAGAAGTGCACAGACACTCTGCACAAAGCCAGACTGGCCACACCAGTGCTGCAAGTACACCGGCAGCAGGATTCCTTCACGTCTGCAGCAAACAAAGCTGCTCACTGGGCCTTTGTGATTCGAGGAGGAATGTCATAACCCTGGTGGTCTAGACTGCTATGAGTAAAAACAACACATCCCAAAATGAGTGGCCCGTGGTCTGAAGTGGCTGTGGTCAGGATCAGGCATGTTTAGGAAGTAGTCCCTCAAATACCTTGTGATAAATGCATGTGGAGAAAATAACTCAAAAGAACACCGTAGTTAACTGAATAAGAGGTTAAAGAAAATAAACAATATTTTTGCAGCTTAACATTTATTTGTGAACTGCTGGTGCAACTCTATGCTTGACAGAAAAGCTATGAGGCTTTCGGTAGCTTGACAAGACAATCTACAAGCTTGAATGAAATGTTCAGCTTAAGGAATTAGAATAAATCTGATGACTGATGTGCTACTGAACGTGACAGACAGTCATTTGTTTTAAACAGGATCTCTGTAGGATGTACTGAAAGCAATTTTTTTCCATTACCTTATACACACCAAGACTTTTTGCAATGAATTCTGACTAATCTATTAAGACAAAAAAAAAGTCTTCTCAAACTCTTACCATTTCAATAAAATAATGAAATAGCTATTCAGCTTACTTGCATAATTAATTCATGCTAATACTACACTTCTGTGATTAATTTACATGAAGTCCAGAAAAGCATACACCACTACTTTTACCTCCCAAATCAACTATAAAATTATAAAATATGAGCAGTAAGTGATTTAAGCAGCTTATCTAAGCCCTATTCGCATATAGAAATATCAGACCGTTTATCTGTTATCAAAGCAATTAAATACATTCTTAATTGTGTGAGGAAAACATTCTACTTACTAGTATCTTTGTCATATTATCAGCAGGTTTTATACAAAAATAGGTACATGTTTTATTCAACAGATTTTTAAAATCATTAAAAACTAATTAACATTAGTCCTACAGTGAAATGGTACTGCAACAGAGCTAGGGATAGATTAAAAACCACAAATGCTCATTTTAATCTGGCCAAATCCTAGAAAACTGTTAAAAATCTAACACATTTTAAGTATATACATAGACACACAAACAATGTAACATAAGATAAAAAAATCTGGAAAGCAATTTATGCTATTTTAAAAACCATACAAGCATCAAAAATTTTCCAAGACCTAGGCTCAAATGCAAATATCCTTCATCTATCAGACTGTAAGTAGCTCCTGTAGGAATTACAGAAGTGCTTTACCATTTCCTTATCCTAGAGATAATGACTCAAATCTATCCTACAAACAAAAAATAAAGAAAACGGGATTTTGTGATATCTACATGGAATCAGTGCCTGAGACACAGGGAACGTGCAAATCTGCTCATTGGTGGATAAAGAGAAGTAATGTCAGTTTGAACCACACTCCATTTAAAAGGCTGAACAGGGAAGCCAGCATAACTCCCTAGCTTGTAGCATCTGCTTCCAAAGGTGAGAGCCAAAAGTCATTCAGCTTTCAGAAAAGACTAGGTGTCACAGGTGCACATCACTTCAGCTATTTCAGCTATTGGGTGAATTTCCCTCTTGGGTGGTTTATGTTCAACTAAGATTTCATACCACACGTTTCTATGAACAGAACAGTCCATTTTGTTTAGCTCATAAATGTATTAGACCAATCTACCTTGCCAGTTCCCCTTATTGCTATACAAGGGTATCATAATTAGTGCTAATTAGCCCAGCAGGAAACCTCCTTCTAGGCATGGGCCAGATTGCAAGTGTATATAGCATGTATTTTAGTGCCAAAACAGAGAAATAGCATTTTGAAAGATGCTTTGCATTAGAGCTACTGAGCTTATGTCTCGATTAACATTAAACTCAGAATATTGAAGTCTTGCCCAGTCCTGATGCAAATTTAAGCCATAGAAAGTTCAAGGATGTCAGTCAAATAAGTTTTGCATGCTAGACAGCAGTTATCTAGATGTCACATCTCCCTCCCACTCGCACTCAGAAACCATTTCGACATGGGAAGACCAACAGACCTTTTCCTGTCAGCTGCTCTGTTGTAGCTCATCAATACAGAGGATCACAAGCCTCTGCACAACGTGATTTTTTCTGTTTTGTAGGAGTGCTTTAAAAGGCTCAGTTCCCATAATCTCCTTCCCCACTTGTTTTTATAAACACTCAAGTCCAATATTTTTATTCTTCCACATCTCCCTTTTTGTGCTAATATCACTGCCTCTAGTAATAACTAAATAAAATCTATTACTTCTGCTTATTTATTTCATAATTAGAAGTGAATCTGCTGCAGTTACCATCCTAGATCTTTTGGATAAACAGAAATGGAACCAGAGCCCAGAAGCTCTGATTCTTCCTAGAACTTTTCACAATTGCTAGCTCCACATTTCAATCGCCTTCCCCGTGTCAAAACATTAGGCCTCACTGCAACCTCTGCTATTCAAAAAGTGTTACACTTCCCTACTAAATGCTTCAGGCACTACATAAAAGGTCTCAAAAGAATCAGGTGCTGATACATAAGGAATGCTGAACACACATAGAGGTGATCTCCACTTTCTTCAGGGCAACTGCTGCGACAAGCACAGAAAAACATTTATCAGTCATCTTTTCATGATGTTCTCCATGCACTGGCAGGTGCAAGACTTGACGTTTGTGCTTTGATTTTAAAAACATTTTAAGGCAAAGTTTAATGAAGGCCTGTCTTCCCCACCCCCTGTCTTTGAATGACCAGTAAACCCACTATGCTGATTCTACCACTCATTTTGTGTGTCATACAAGATTATTAAGCTCCTCTTTTGCTTCTAAAGGCAAACATTCATTGGAATGTCATTTTCTCAACATTTTGTCTTTTCAGCTCTATCCTGCATTTCATTGAAAGCTTTACCATCAGGCTTTTTCAAGTTAAGACCCCTCCCCTCTGAAAAAAGTGTTCCTTTAAGAAGAACATGAGCTAAAACTTTGTAATGACTCCCTTAGGGGGAGGAAAAAGGCTTGTTTTTATAAACACTCAAGTCAAATATTTTTATTCTTTCACAGCTTCCTTTTTGTGCTAATATCACTGCCTCTAGTAATAACTAAACAAAATTTCATGACCACTCTAAAAATGGCTAAAACAAAAGTGCATAATGATTTTCAAACAAACCAAAGATGGCTTAAGATACATTGTTAATGCCAAATCTACATGCTGAAACTTCATTCATATATGAGAAGTCACTGTAGCAACCAATTGTTGCATAAAAGAAAAATTTCTTTCAAATTAAATACTTTAAAAATTAACACAGTAGATGATAATTATAACAATTTATATGTTCGTCCTTCAAAAATTTAAGATGGATATCCAGCTAAGCTTCTGATATCAGTACATGTTTCTATGAATTTACAGAATGCTTTCATAACACATTCTAGAATGAAATCGAGTATTCTTACAATTGTAAAATATGCTACTACTTGTACTGGAACCAGTCTGGATGGACTTACCTTTCTTCATAAAATCTTTCATGGTACTGTGTTTTGGATTTTTTGCTAAAACAGTGCTGGTAAATACACCATTGCTAACAGAGCTTGTGCACCTGAACGCTGGTTTCACTTGCCTAATGAACAGCAGATAAAACCAGAGTTCCAAAGATTATATCAGATTGCAGTTTTGCTCAGTATTCATATAGTAAGAGAAACTTGCAGGCTTTGTTAATGACTTAGTTTTTCTTTTGGAATATAAGGTACTGCACAGGAGTGTTACTGCTCAGAAATATTAGTCAGAGCAAGAACACTAGAAACCCACACCCTTCCCATTGTTTTGAAATGTAAACATTAAGTCATCTAGAATTTCAAATAAGAAACGCAGGGTAGAAGTTATACAAATTATGTACCTGTTACAATCACAGAATAATCCTGATCTGGCAGATTTTTCAAGTAGATACTTATAAGCACAAACAACAAAAGCCCCCTCCTATCCCTCTCCCCCCCAAAAAATCCAAACCCAAAAAACTTAAAACCTCTTATTATCTCCAAAACATTATCCTACTTCCTCCCTTGAAAATTAAGAACTGTACCTCACATTTTCAAATAAAATTAGCACCTTGTTATATAGGAACTGTTCTCACACTAGAGTAACTAGAGTAACTTGTCTACATACAAAACCTTACCAGGTAAACTTATTTCTAAAGGAAGTTGTTTGCAACTTCCACATTCCTCATAGTTTTACAAGCAGCCCACACAGATGTCAACAAACCAAGTCCACCATATCAGTTAGTTGAACTGTGTAACACAGAACTGGGCTGAGGGCGTAGACACACACTGTGCGAAACAGCCAATATGCAAGATTAGCTACTGCTGATTTTGAATTTATGAACTGCGCTGTTGAACACATTTCAATTCTCAAAGAAATAGTTTCCAAAGGATCAGCAGTTAGCATCAATGAGAAACAAAATACAAAACCAAATACCAAAAGTTAAATTTTAAAAGCAAATTTTCTGTTTTATAAGTTTCTTAAGAGCTTCCCACAGGCCCTGTTTTGATGCTTGCCTAAGGACAAGCAGTTGATTTAGAAATAAACTGAAAAGGGAAAACACATGGCATCAGCACTCTAGAACAGATCAGGGTATTTCACCCAATCACCTGCCACCAGTGAACACCACAAAACTATCCCTCAGCATCTCAGCACACCATCACTGCCTTGACTCACACGACTAATGTTAGACATTATTTTTAAAACCATGTTCATCTATTGCATATGAGCAAAGTATATTACAGATACATGCTTAAGACCGTCTTATGCCTGGCTCTCCAGAGTGAGAGGCTGCAGGTACTGTCACCAGCCTGTTTAAGGCTGGCTCCTGGCACAGGGCTCCATCTACTGGTTTGCCATTCTGCATACCCACAGGAAGAGCAAGGTGGGGGGGGACCCCAACAAACACCAAACGAAAAAACCCAAAACCAACAAAACCATCTCGACAGCTGTTTCACATCTCTACTTGCTAATTGGATCGTGATATTCAGAAAACACTACTGGTTCAGAAGAAAACAGTCAAATGCATGCACTCACACATGTAGGTTTGCTAGGTGCAAACTGCTGTACATATATGAAATGTTATTGTACTTCAAAATTTGTGAAATGCATCTTAAAAACGGTTCTAAAATCCCACTGTTTTTCCACAAGAAGCAACATATGCCCAATCCAATTGTTCCTTCTCGTAAGCAAACAGATAACTCAAAAACATTGCTGAAAATTAACTGCATAATATTTGCACAGTTTAAGGCAACAGAAGTGGTCTTTTTCTTTAAAAGAAGTTAATTCCTCAAACATACAAAAGAAAAAGCGTTTCAGTAGGAGATTGCCATCAGCTATCACCAAAGGTATTTCTGTACTAGAGCAACTGCAGGTCATGCAGCTACATTATGTATAACTTTAAAGATTAATTGGGCTACTGCTGTCATATGCAACATTTTTCAAATTGAGAACCCTTGCCTTATAAATCTCATTCTGCCTTCAATTCATGCTTGCAGTGAAAAAGAGCACTATCCTTCCCTCCCCAGGAACCTCTGTGCCCATCAGCCAAGCCTGTTCATCTCAGGCTGCAGAAGAGAAGCTTGAACAGAAAGCAGCAACAGTGCTGCCACTTCTGTACAGCAGTTCAGGTAGTTACCTGAGCTTGTTTTGGACAAGCTTACTGTGGTGACTGTGGAGCAACAGCTGAGAAATTAGACTGTGCCTGCTGAAGTAGCGATTACATCTAGGTGGCAAGGGCCTAAAAACCACTGACCAGGCACCTCAATTCTGTTCTCCAAGGTGTGTTTAGCAAGAGCAGCAGTTAACTTAAGACTTGATGCAAGAAAAGAGAGCGTGCAGGAAAAGGACAGTGAGCTCTACAACTCCTTCCCACCTCTTTTTTTTTAACACCCAGCCCCCACACTCAACACCATGTTGACAGCAGGCAAGTGGGGTTCAGTACTGTTGGAGGACAAGAGCAATGGGGTCAGGAATCATGAAAATACCCATACCCCTCACATTGTACCTATATGTAGGAAAATATGAGTATAATTTAGCCAGGAACACTTGGGAACAACCAATAGGTGATTGCATTAAGAAGGCAGGAATGAGTGTGGAGTAATAAAACCCAGGCATTACAAAATACCCTTTAAGGCAGTGAGAACTGGTGAACAAGGACAACAGAGAATGCAGGCAGTTCTTCCTGGGCGGTCAATTTTCCCAATTTAGCTTTTCCCTCTAAAATGATAATTGAAGAGACTAATGGACATTATCTCATACAATGAGCTTGCAAAACACCACAGAATGAGAATAGAATGCTACCTTTTTTCTTTTAACCTGAAAGAAAAGCAAATTTAAACCTTGATGGCAGCTTTTCAGTTTCTAAATTCAAATTTTAATCAAAATTAATTTAAAAATACAATGGAGCAGAACTATAGCACACATCAATGCAGGCTACACTTGAGAAGGATATAGGTGTGGAACTACATCCTTTTTCATCATACAGTCAGGTGCAGAGAGAAAAGTTAAACTTCAAGATTCCTGTGGTCTAATGAAAATAAATACCATTACAAACAGATCCAAGAATACAGACAATAAATACTTTGTTTTTCTTCAGATATAGATCATGGGAACTGAGATACACAACTACTACAAGACTAATTTTTATTCTCTCAAATTGTTTACACTGTCAGCAAGCTCACAGTATCCTTATCACTAGCAGAAGGAAAAAAATAGGTGGAAAAAAAGTCAACTAGCATCTGTGAAAACAGATTTAAATTGCTATCTATTTGATTGTTCTACTCTGATTACACTATGCAATTGACTACCTATTGTACTGCCCATATTGCTCATCTAGTAATATGTGTAATAAATTCAACATCAGAACACACTTTTGCAGTTCTACAAAAGGTACAAAATATTCAACAATTCTTAAAACAGTGGTGAAAATTTCACAGTGTCATTTTCCCCACTACAAAGAAGGCACCAGGGAGCAAACTGGTCATAGATTGCGTATGCCAAACTTCAGAAAAGGGAAACCACATCCTAACACTGTATGACAGAAAATGGAAAATCTGCCAGTATCTGTGAGCACATACAAGCATACTGTAGAAAAACATGATGAAAAATTTACTGCTTTGTTTCTCATGCTTGTATCTAAAAACATACGTAACCAAGTTAACACGTTCTCACCTACTGAGCACCTAATGTTGTAAAATCCTACAGATCCTGAAACTTTATTTACTTGAATGTGAGCCAGAAGGACAACACACTGAGAAACAGAATCTTAAAGCAAGTCCAAGTGTAAATCAAAGAAATCTGAAATACAAATAACTACTTGAGAAAACTCATTCGTGCCTTTCTTTAATAAACTATTATACTAATAACTTTATTATACCAATACTAATAATTTTAGTGGGTATAATTTAAGCAACTACAACAGGCATAACAACAATATCCAGCTGCATTAGTTATGCATCCTCTTCACATTTCACCATTTAATCTCTCTCAAATAGGACTGGTTGCTTATAAAGAAATATATAACTATATATCTTACCATTATTGAGGGAAATTAATGCTTATAAAATAAATTAGTTTTGCATAACTTCTGTCAATAACATTGAAATGGCTACTGGAACGTCCTAGAATAGTTTTCTAACTGTGCTCAGTATACTCAGTTCTCTAACTACGCAGCTACAAGCTGAGTTACTATTTTTCTTTGTAGCTAGACTTAACTTTTTTTGGCAACCAATTAAGCTTCTAAAATGAAGTTAAAGCTGTAATACATAGGAAAACACAATCGAAACACAGTACAAACTGGTATTTTATTTTTTATTAGATGCAAATGTAAGCACTAAGAACAGTTTCACGTCCTCACCTGTTGATACATTAGAATTTACAAAGAGAGGGGGCCAAATAGATACATTTGGAAACAGTGTAATAAAAGAAAGCTAAAGCAGAGCTGATTACTTCCAAAAGGAACCAGCCACAAACATATTAAGCCCTCAACCACACAATGTTCACAATACAAAGATTTAAACATATTTGACTTTGTGCATTAAAAAATGAAACAATGCACACTAATATTTTTGTATAAGTGCTCTGCAGGAAAAAAAATTAATTTTCATTTCCATACATATTAACTGCCATGCCTTGGAAAGCCTTATTGCCTTTCCCCAAGCCAGTCTAAGTTTAGTAACATTTATTTGTTAAATTGGCAACTAATGACCATCTCTAGTCTGGCGCACACACACACACACAACCATGAAACAATTCTTCAGCATTAAATACTCTTTACAAGTGGATGTTTTTACTTACAAGCTAAAGTACAAGTCAACATAAATTACCAGATCTGTACATTTTAAAAATTCAGTCTGTTTGCTTCAAGTACAGCAATCTTTGATCCCCTGTTAGAATCTCTCACACAGTCTGGAGCATCACACACCATTTTCAGAACAGTTTTGATTCAGACAACCCTGCTCTCATTCCACAAACACTGACTGGAACTGCTACCCCCTTCATCCAAAGACCTAATCAATAACCAAGAATTTTAATCCTTCTTTGTCCTACTACTGAAGCAGATTAGATTTTTCTAATTTATTTCACACTTAACATTTAAATTAGTGCATAGCTAGCTGGAATATCACTATTTAAATGAACATACAACTTAAAGATCAAATTCTGTCTTCAACAGATTTACATAAAAGGACAGAAAAGATAACATTTGTCTACCAGCATGTTATATGAATCTCCTTAACTCAATTTACTACGGATTTCATGGTGCAAAATTTAATGCCCTCCAGGAGCTGAATTCATTACCAATTATTTCTTCCAAACCCACAGTGTAATCCCATGCCACTGTGACTGATGGAAGTTTTGCCATTCACTTTCAGGGAAGTTGGATCTGTTCCTTGGTTTTCTACTCTAGCAAGTGATACTGAGCAAAATGGTACTACATTATTCTAGTAAGGAAAACATAATATGAACCAGTCTCATGTATTTTATCCCCTGCTAAAACTGAAAGCAACACCTTGATGATAATTTTAACTACACAAAGTTGCCAACAGAAATACATGCATGCCTTTTTCAACATGAATATCCAGTATATTTCAGAGACAATAATTGTAAACAGCCTGTGGAGTCGCCTATAGATCCTAATCAGACCTTCATCCCCTTCTCTAGCCCAGACTCCACAAAAGCATCCTTGCAAGTCTTCTGGTGCATCTGTACCACACTGAACTCAGCACACATACAAATAGCCTCCCAACCCAATAAATTCCTTTCACATGTCTGTAACAAAAAAGCCCTGGTAAACAAAAGAAAACACCCCCACAAAGCAAAACAAAAACACACACACACACAAAAAGAGAACCTCTGCTTTGGCTCCTGGAGTACCATCTCCCCTTTCTAACCTTGGTGTTTGCAGAGTTGTTTCATATTATGGAATTGCACAGATTTATTTCTCCTTTCCTTAACAGTTATCACAGAGGCACTGGCACTGACGGGCTCAGCCTCGGCCAGCAGCAGGTCTATCTTGGAGCTGACTTGCTTTGGCTCTAACTGACAAAGGGTAAGCTTCTAGCACCTTTCACAGAAGCCACCCTTGTAGCCCCCCAGACACCAAAACTTTGCCATGCAAACTCAATACACATATAAAATATTTTCAAAATTTTAATACATAATATTCTTTAATAGACCAAAGGCCACCACTCTGCAGAAACTGCCTGTTTGCACTTTAACGTGTCTGTAACATCCACATCAAGAATCACCATGGTAAATGGAAGCCTGCTGTTACAGTTTCTATACCATGGCTCATGAGGCTAGCAGAGAACACACCAACCATCCTATCATGTAAAAAAACCCCAGTGTCTCAAAGCAGCAGAGAGTCATCTCAACAAGTGAGCATATATCACTGGTTTGTTCCATAACTGTATCTGTCCTGCAAATAAGAGTTCAATATTGTTTCTCTTACCCCTTCAAAACCATTTTCCTTTAAAAGGAATGGTCAAAAGCCAGCAATGGTACTTTCAGGATTATCTGCCAGTTGCAACTGTAGTTAAATCTGTTAATAGGCTGCAGCCCAGGAGGGGAGATTGATTGTTTTAGAAGTAAGTTTCTAATTGCCCATATAGGATAACAGAAATAAAAGCAAAAAAGCCTCTGCATCAATTTGGGAGAGCTACATTAAAGTGAAACAATGAATTGCTGATCTGACTTGATGTTAAGAACATTTCACTATCTGCATTCTGCCATTACAATGCAGCATTTATTTTGCCATGTGTTTGACAGACTGAAAGTTTTAAGAAGAGCTAGCAAAAAGACTCATTAGGATATCTCTCAAGTTCACATGACAGATTTTACATAAAACTGTGATCAATAGGCAGGACACTCTCTCCCTTCACCCTCAGCTCATGTGTACCTTCTTGTTTTCAATTCTAGTGAATAATTTAATGACTCTTTCCATACAGAATTACCCAAATTTTCTCTCCTCTTCTAGCCCCTCCTAGCAAGCTCTGAAAAATTCCTTACATTTTTACTAACCAAGGCACCCTCAAAAACTTAAAACCTGACAAACTGCAAAAAGCTAGATCTGGGCCACACAGCGTCAGCACTGTACTCCTATTTCTGCCAGCAATATACTGTATTGGGTTTGTCTCACTGCATGAGAAATAGTACAGCTGACAATTGCTTTGCTTCTTACTAGTCAAGAAAAGATGGTAACAATGTAACAGTGTCTTTCTAATTTAGCATCATCTAGAATGACTTCCAACAAGACAGAGTACCAGAATGCAAAGAACAAAAGTAACATTTTCTCCTCCAAAAGGGGAAAACTAATAACTAAAATAGAAATAAAGTACATACATAAACAAACAAACAAAAAAAGGGTAAGTCTAATCAGCTATCGTGTGAAAACTAAGGTAGAGATGTTTAAAATTTCATTAGTTACCCACTACCATTGAGGAGAGCACTCTTCATTACAAACTGTAATGGGAGTCAGGCTCTAAAAAAATTCCAGTGTCACTATATGAAAGACTATAATAACTAAAAGAAGGGTATCACTTACTAAATCTAAGACAGTATATAATCTCCCTGACCACAAGGTCTATCAGTTTGGTTTGAGCTTTATCAGTCTAGGTATTTAGAAGAAAAGCAGACTAATACTATTGAAGATTTAGCCAGGAGGGAAAAAGGTAAATCTGCCTGTGGAAAGGACGTAATAGAATACCCAAGTCCTAGAAGTGCTATAATCTCCCTGACAATGCTGTGGCTCCCAGTAATCAGATGTAGCAGTGACTATGTAGCTTCAAAACTACATCTCCTTCCTACAAAACTGGAAGCAGCAGCTGTCCCTACTTTCTCAAATCCTGTACAGAATTTTACTACCCAGTCCCTCCCTTCACAACCAGAACTGCAGTAACTTTCCCTTAACTGGATGGGCAAGCCAAGTTTATCACTTTCAACAGCCTGAAATCAGTACCGATCCCTGTACTGGTGACAGGCAGAAGAGCCTGTAGCTGTTATGCTGATGGTAAGTCACTCGTGTATACAGCTCAGTTTCACATACAGCTGAAAGACCTTGTCATGAATGACTACATTTTGCATACTTAAGAGCAAAATAAAACAAACCCAAAACTATCACATAACAGAGCATGTTTATTGTTTATGACTTAGTTTTAACTCTTGTTAAACGTCACAATATATTTCAGTTAGGGCCATAATATATTTAGATAAGCAAATAATCCAAAAACATGTCATTTAAAGTTGAACCAAAGTTGAATATTCCCAAAGCAAAACTAGCCAAGAACAATCAATCAGCACAAGAACAAGGCAAGCACATCACTGCATTTCCCTAGGACCCACAGGTATCAGAACTGCCACAATTTGCAGGTCTGAGATCTGCTGAGCCAGAAGCACATTGCTGTGGTTAACCAACTTTTCTCCTATGACTAAAGCACTGTAATTTAAGAGTAGTCAGAACTCACTGAAATATTTAAAAAAACCCTACGCCACTGCAAAGCATGCTGAATTCCCAAACTCAGGGTGAGCAAACTCCTACAGCATGCAGCTCCAACCGCCTTAATCCTCTAAAGTGGTACCTAGACCCAGCTGTAGTTGTTCCACAAGTAACTACTGCATGCTTTGCTGTCTCACATAAAGCAGGCCTCTGGGTACACATACTGAATGTTTTTCTTCCAAATTGCTCACATTGAGAAACCACAGTCCATTTCCTCAAGCAGAACAGACCTTCACCACGCCATCAAGAAAGCAGGTTAGCACATCAGGAGCTGAGTATTCAACCCATTGGGACTTATTAAGGAGCTTTTTCAAAAATCGTAAAAGTTCAAAAGAAGCACAAATTTCAAACTTTGTTTTGGCAGGTTTTTGGTGTGGGTGTCTTGTTTGGGGTTTTTTTGCTTGTTTGTTTGTTATGGATTTGTTGGGTTTGCTTTTTTTTTTTTTACTACTCCTCTGAGTACCCTCCACAGTTTGTTCTTACCTGACACTAAAGAACCGGCACTGACCTCCTGAACTTTTTCGGGATAGGTTTTACCACAGACACTCCGAGTCACCTTCCCACCACTTCCCTCCCTCCTGGGTGTGGGAGTGGCGGCGGCAGCCTGCCCATCACTCCCCTACCCGCTGAGCCGACAGCCTCTGATACTCTAAACCGCGCATCCCCACACGTGAAACTTTCTTCTCTATCTCTCCAGCTGCAGAGCTGGCGGCGGGTCGGGCAAGCCGGTAGTCCGGCGGCCATGGGGCAGGTAACGGTAACCCAGCCACTGGGCGAAGCAAGGGGACTACCACGGCCCCCGCAGCCGGCGATCAGAGCGGGAGCTCCAGGGCGGCGGAGTAGGCCGGCCGGCAGCGGTCCGGCCCAGAGGCGGGGGTGGCGAGAGGGCTAGGCAGAGCCGCTTCCCGCTGGGAGGCGCTCAGCAGCCCCTAAGAGCGCCACCTTGGCGGGACGCAACGCCGCTGCCAAACCCCGCCACAAGAGACGGGGCAAATTCAAACCCGAGCGCCGCGGGGCAGCTACGGCCTCGGCGGGCCGCAGCCCCTGACGGAAAAGCCCCGCCGGCCCGTTACCTGCGCGCTCCTCCCCCGCTGCCGGCGTGCGGGCAGCTCCGCGTCACCGCCTCCACAACAAAGCCCGCGACTGGGCGGAGCCTCCCGGCAGGACGAGAACGCGCAGCGGCGGGGCCATGGCCCAGGGCGGGGCAGCCTCTGGGTTGGGGCTCGGGGCGCGGGGGGGGGGGG
>VWZX01009659.1:465038-483254 GCA_013399015.1 Galbula dea
GGGAGAGGCGGCGCAAGGCCAACCGCTGTGGGTGAGAGGGGAGGAGAGAGCCTAGGGAGATCTGAGGTGCTGGTTTGTGGGCGCTCCTGACACGGGTGAAGGGAGCAGGCGCGTCGCCTGCCCGCCTTCCCCAGCAAAGAGAAAAGTTGTTTCTTTTCTGAGAGGTTAGCACTGGAGCGCTGCCCAGGCTGGCTAGGAACCGTGTTCCTGGCTAAGCAAATACAGTAATTACAAATGGAAAGGCAAACCCTGGCAGGGCTGTTAAAGAGACACATGTGGCACATGTACTGGTTTGGGAAGGGGCCGTATGGAAATGGCGTAAGCCTAGAAGTGCTTTAGGAAACGTGAACAATGGCAAGGTTGCCCTTTGTGGAGGGGTGAATGGAGAAGAAGGGAGATGTGCTATATATAAAAGAATTTATACTTTAATATTTAACTGGGGAACTTGACTGCATTGAGGTGAATAGATTTGGGGCCTGAATACTGTGAGAAACTTAACTCTCAACAACACAGTTATTTTTTTAAGAAGCAGGTGTTCTGTTACTCTGTAAATATATCTCTATGTAAACTATGTACACTTTGAGCATTATTTTTCCTTTTTTTAAAATGTAAACCACATTCTACAGAAAACAAATCTAACTGAACTGTTTCTGCACCCTCTAATCAGCTCCAAACTCTGTTTGAACTACTGCAGCAAGTTCACTTTAATGCTAGACTTGCTATTTGTATCAAAGGGAACATTGCACAGGGAGACCCACATCTCTGGAACAAAAAAGTAGTGATGTTTCAGCATCTGCTTTTTGATGATCCAGAACATTGGAGACTTGATGATCCTGCTATATTTATTGAGCACCAGTCTCAAAGAGCCAAACCAAGGGAACTAAGGTAAATGTTAATGAACCATTGAAGTTGAGATTTTAATTACTTAAAGGTCAGCACATTTGAAGTTTATTAATTTAAGGGAGTTATTCCATATTCCCACACTAGTTCCCACTCTGCTCTTACATAGGTCAAAGCATTCAAGTTACTGTTTATTTGCTGATATATGGAAATTATATAACAAAATGTTATACATTAATATTATTCCTTTTTGCAAGTAGGGTCTCGGTCTTTAACACTTTATTAACACTCTTCTGTGTATTTTCTATGCTCCCCTACTTTTAAGTAGCAGTAAAACCATAGTTTTTCTCTAATCTTTGTTCTAAATTACCGAAGGCTACATTTTCTTTCAAGATTGGAACCTCTATTCAGTTAGCAACATTTGTTGCTAAACTCTCACAAAACACTCACAGACACTGTGGAAACTAACACATGTATCCAAGCAGAAGTAGGACTTCATGGAAAGTGGTGAGTATGGTTGTGTTGGGCCAACAGTTGGACTCGATGATCTCAGAGGTTTTTTCCAACCATAATGATTCTATGAGAAGACTTCCTCAGAGGTACTTCTATAAAGTTTTAGCTTCCAAATACTACAGTGCCTGCAATCTGTTCTCAAAGTAAGAAAACGTGTTTGTAAAGGTTTGAGAAATGATTTGCAAAAAAGCCTGAGAGGGATGAAAACACTAGTTTCAGAACCTTGTGCACAAACCCCACTTGTAGGCTGTTGAGGGATCTTTCCTTCTCAAAATGTTTTTCATATAGAAATCATGGGATTTCTGTTTGTAGGAAAAAAGGTTCTTTCCCAGTGAATGAGGTGGACAGTTAGATGAGATGAACCTTGTTTCTAATAGGTTTTAATGTTTTTGCTTAATTTATTTCCAGATTCTTTCCTTCAGTAACCTTTGAATTTCCATGCATCCAATTTGGGGAGCTGTGATCTAGGAACTTTCTCTTGCACAATACTACCTGAAACAAATTATCTCTGACCTCACTGCTTTCCACCTCTATGAAATAAAAAATAGCATTTTAATCCCAATCTGAAATGTATTTTGTCTTTTATTTAAATATATTTTTCATTTACTAATTATTCTTTTTGGTTATGTGAATTCCATCCACCAGAATGCTGGAACACTATTTTTTCTGTCAATCAACTTTAGTTATTTTCATGCTCACTTTTACAGTAATCAAGCATGCCCTTCTTCACAATGGCCTTTTTCCTCGACTTTTTTCCTTTTCCTTGAGGAAAAGATATGATCTCATTATAAAAATGCAAATTGCTCTTCTACCTTAAAAGTACCTTTCCAGGACTAGAGGGCAAGGAAATCCAGCACATACTCTCTTCAACTCTCTTATGCTATATTTATTCCTAGCATCAGAGTAATGAAATCATGATTTTAGCACTATGCCTCTGGTGCGCCTAAGATTATACCTTAGACTCACTACCTCAAAGGCTTTAAATAAACATCTGGCAGACCCTCTTTTACTAAACTGAAATGTATTTTGAAGCAGACTGCAGTTAAACACCCATCTCAGACATGGAAAACAAAGCATAAATATACTGCTCAGACATAAGAAACAGATCTAACAAGGTATTTTCATGAAAAAAGAACAAACTAGGCACCAACATTTGCCTTTGGTAGCTGTGCTGAAGGAATACATAAATGCACCTAGTTACAAATTATCTGTGCTTTGAGTTTAGCATAAACTCATGCCCTTTTAAGGCAACAACAGTATTTTTTTCAGGGGAGAGAAGTTTAAAAAATAAGGATGTAAAAACTACGTTTATTTTCCTTCTCTTTTGAAGAGATGCCTGCAAATCTAGCCTATTTCAAGATGCTCAAGATCACATATGGAATTCAATATTGCTTTGAAGATCACATGAAGGATTTTTAATCCCAAATTATCCATGTGACTGGTTAAACAACTACTTTAGCACCTTGTTCAAGAGCCATTTCCTTAAATTCATGTCCTTAACTATAATAAAAATGCTCTTGAGATCAACAGCAGCTGTGTTTTCTCCCAAAACCAATGTAACTGAACTTGTATGTACCCCTGATTGTTAGAAAACAAGTAGAGGTTGAGCTCAGTGCAGATAAGCCTTCCCTTAGGCTAAGAAAAACCAGCAGAACTAGAGGCTATGGGTTACATGCAAAAGGAAGAAACCAAGAAAAGTATGAGAAACTACTGTGCCATTCAGAGTTAGGAGGAAGAGAAGAAGCAAAGACAAGGAAAAAAATCATTACAGCTAGATGCTGCTAACCCAGAGGTTTGACTAGTAGAAAAGAGCCAGTGATATAGCAGGGAAAACAAAAGCCACCTGCAAAACTGCTTCTGCTCCCAACTTTTGCAGGCACCAAATCCACAGAAACATTTAGGTATTCAGTTGTTAAGTGCTCAAGCTGTAGGTTTTTAACCTCTGTGTCATTTTGAATCTGTCTCCAAGTCAGAAAGATGTTGTCTGTACTAGTGAACAGAAAAGATCTATGCCCATTCTCTGGCCCTGAGAAAAAAACTTCCTTGTGTGTTCTTCATCCATATAGCTGAACTGTCTTCCCCTTCAATGGTACCACCAGTGGCGATGTGCCCACACTGCCCCTCACATTGTATCTCAGTGTCTTCTGGAAAAACATGGTTTGGCCTTGGCACTGACTGTGCCCCAACACTCAAGCCCATGACCTGGCACTGTTTCATTTATTAAGAAAAAACCAATATATCCACATAACATATGCAATAGCCACCTTTCAAGTGACAAAATACCCATGTCCCTTGAACAATGAAGAACTGGAACCAAAATCTAAGGGTCTTAAAGGAACAATACGCTTCAGAAAGACAGCTGGCAAGCCAAACGGCACCACCGACCGTTCCTAGAGGTTGAGCACCAGAAATTGAACACCCTGGTGGGTGTTAGTTAGGTCTCAGCAATGATGTGAAGCAGGACTGAAATCATGTGCTGTGTGTCACCAGCGCCAAAGCAAGAGTAAACGACACAAGCCTGGGGAAGCGGTAGACCTTCAAAGCCTTGCCCACCGCCTCAGCATTGCTCGAAAGAGGGACTACCAGTTTCCCACCTGGAAGCCACCAGAGCCGTGATCGCCAGCAGCTGCGAGCCCAGGCCCAGCCCAGGGCCGCCCTCTGCTCGCCGCCTACTAAAGGCCGCTACGCGGCCACAGCCCTCTTCTCCCCCTTGCAGATAACCGCGGCTCCCGCCTCCCCCCAGCAATTCCCCACCCGCCCAGCACGGAGCTGGTCCCGGCTCGGCAGCAGCTCTCTAGGCTCTGGCTGCCTCGCGGCGTGGGCACTAATGGCTCCGAAGCCCAGGGGTTTTCTGCAGGAGGCCTCTCACCAAATCGCCGCCGGAGGCTCAGCGGGTAAGTGGGGGCGTTCGTCTTGGGCAGGGAGGGTCTACCCGTTCCCAGCCGGCGCGCAGCCAAGCTGAGGTGAAGGTAGCCCTGCCGCCGCCCCCTCGCTATTCTTCTCGAGCGTAGGACCGGCAGCGGGGAACGGCCTGGCTCGGCTGCGGCTCCTCCCCCGCCAGGCGGCGCGGGAGGGCCCCTGAGACCACCTGGGGGTCCCGGGGCGGGAGGGGCGCGGCGGGGCCTCGGTGGTAACCTCTGTAACAGTGCTTGCCCCCTCTCCCAGGTTCCCCTCCCGCAGCCAAAGGGGGGTGGTTTGAGGGGACGCTTTCCCGGGTCTGCGCTCTATCTCCGTTAAACACGCCCTACAGCTCCTTGGGTGATAAGGGTAGCAGGCGGGCCGGGCCGCCCTCAGCAGCAACAGCAGCCATCGGCGTTCCTTCGTGGGCTGCTCCGGGGCGGGGTGGGGGGGGAGTGTAGTTGGTCTTTCTTTGCTGGAGATGGATTCGGTATACTGCTGCCCCTGTACTTACTGCCAGCGGCGCGTTGGTGCGGGCCAAAAAGGCTAGCTTGCTTTCTCAAACGCATTCCCTGTGGCATTCTCCGTCGCTGACTTCCAGACAAACTGATGCAGGGCTATGGTGGAAATGTTTGTGTGTAGTTTTAATACTTTTAGGAATGTCGAGGTTACTGATTAATCACATTATTTGTTCTGCCAACTCTAAATGTCAAAACCTTGTATGTCTGTTTAGCAATGAAAGCATTGCTAGTTAATTTCTTCAGTTTGCTTTCTTTAAATCAGAATGAAAGTGAAATATTTAAGTCAGTGTGAAGTGTAGGGACTATTTAAGGGATATTTGCACAATATCTTGCTCTTTCATTGTATATATATAAAAATTATGATAGTATTTCAACTATGTGGTGTGGTTTTGACTGTTCTTTAGTGTCTCTTTGGGGTCCAAATGCTGTTTGTATTATGCTTTATTTGGAAGAGGAAAGCTGCATGGTAATGTTGCTGTGTCTTACATAATGCTTCAGTGTAACAAGCAGAATTCTTGTGAGTGAGCACTTTGTGGCTGTGATACAATGTGTGCACTGGCTCTCTATTCCCTCTAATTCTTATCCACTTTTATGCATTCCCACCACCAGTACACATTTGAGTGCTTCCTTTTCATGCTGATGACTCTGCATGTCCTTTGTTTTCAGCCCTGTGCTTTGACAGAGAGATATGTAACAGCAGGAGTGGAGAGAGAGAGGACTGCTGTCCTGGCTCTTCCAGTGTATTGTATGACTCTGTTTGTGGAGCTCTTCTGCAGCCTTGGAAGTCCTAAATCTTTTTAGTTTCTGCTTGGTATCACCCCACTTTCATTAGGAAGAAAGGAAAATTTGAATCTGTACTAGTCTGTTGAAGGCTTTTTAAACCTGAAGGGTTGCTGAGGTGTTTTGCCATAAGATGTTTTGCACAATGACAGATCTATCCACCCATAGCAGTGGGCCAGTGCCCTGCTGACTCAGATCTAACACATTATCTTCCCATCCTCTGGCAGTAGCCTGTTTTATTTACAGGCTCTTTCACAGAAGAGCAGAAAGTTTAGCTAACACACTGGAAAGAAAATTGTCATTTAGATGAAGGCAAAGTTTTACAAGTTAGCTAGAATTGAAATAGAGTGTGTCTGAGAGTGGTGTAGAGAAAAGGCAATATGAAAACTATTCGCTGATCTGGTAGGGAGGCGTAAATGTTGAGGTGAGAGAAGTCTCAATTCAAGGAGACAACTGGCCTGCACCTAACACTTATTCAAGGTATAATGTAGGAGACCTGTTGAATCTAGTCCAGACACACACTGTTAAAAGATGCTTGCATGCTTTTACTTAGTCTTCTGTCAGGCAGGCAGGTTCCTTGGCTCCATCACTAGCCTTAAATCTGCACAAAAATTTCTTCTCACTGGTTTTGAAATAAAACAGTAAAGGCTGTTCTCACAGTCTGAACACCACTAAAATTGTACCAGAGGAACTGATGACCATATGTCTCAAAGTGAGATGTCTAAGGTATTAGAGGGAATGGTGAAAACTTGCTTGAGAGATGCTTAAACTAATGGTGTTTTTTCTTGGTGATTTATAGAGAAGATAGAAGAGGAATGCTGTAGCTTTGAGATCTTCCACTTAAACGTTAAATTTCTTGAGCAAGTGTGGATCCAACATGGAAAAGGTGGAAGCAGGATGGAAAGGATGGAGGATATGAGTTGTTGAGAGTGTACTTAGTTTTTCATTCTAATGAGAGATTTGATTGCCTGACCTTGGTTTCCCAGTATCACTGTACACGCTCTGTATTGCTTTTGGCTGCCTTTATAGAAGGACATGGAGCTCTAGTGGGTGCTTTGCTATACTTACTGGCTTCATGTAAATGTCACAGATATCCTAGTGTGGCTTTCCTGCCTATAATACAGACTGGTATTTAGAAGGAAACTAGAGGGGGAAAAAAAATAATCTTACAGTGAACTATTGTTCAGGTTTTTAAGAAGTTCTGACCATTTTAATTCAGTTATGCACAAGGAATCTATGAAGCTGTTTGTAAGAAAGGTGCAGTAAGTTGGTGTCTTTGTCAAAACAATGATTGTAAAGTAGCAAGGTAGTTGGGGAATGAGCTGTAAAGCAGAGGTGTACTTGAAGGGTCAAAAATATTGTCTGCATAAGTAAAATGAGAGGTTACTTAGCATCTGCATGTCTGATGCAAAAGGATCTGATAAGAAGTGATTCTGCTATGTCAAGTGGAAAAAGCTTAGAGATAAGCCTAAGCTGTCAGAACAGGAAGAAAGGGATTTTTTGAAGCGTGATGGAAGATGACATGACTTGTTCATGAAATTAATAAAGACAGCAGAAGAGGAAAAAGACATCAAGCATGACCCCTAGTCTACAGGACCGATAAAATGGAAGATACTGGTGTTCTGAAGGAAGGAAAACTGAAAGTATTCAGTATTGTAAAGGGAAAGATTTAAACATGCCATTGGCTGTCTGAGGCACTTCTAAGTTGAAGATAAACTTTGCATGGTTCTCTGCTGTAAGTGAACTTAAGCATGACAGGACCTCATGTGTACTTCATGTCTGTGTAAAGGTGTGCATCTGCTTCCGCATGGCTTTGAATTTGACTTCATATTAAATTGAAAGCTCTGCTTCCTGAGGATGAGGTCCATCTTAAATATGACCAAATCCTTACTTGGTCTTGGCTTATTTTCTTTCTGCTGGCATTCAGTTTGTTCCCATCTTTCAGATCCCTGAATGGAGGTTTGTTTTCTTGCCTAGGTGTATGACAATAGTAAGGAACAGAACTTTGATTGAAATGTAATTGGGACACTTCATTAGTAAGATCAGTTGCTTCTTGTACAGAGAACTGCAGGCACACTCCTTTTCTCTAGTGATTAATTACTAAACTAAGGCATGTGTGGAATTTATATTAAAAAAATGAACAGGAGACTAAGAATCACTGTGGAAAGAACAACCTGGGAATCTCTAATTGATTCCCTTAGACTTATAGCAATTCTTCAAAGGCTGCTTGAGAAATTTAGTCAATGCAGGGAAGAATTGCTTTTCCTAAGTCATAAGGATCATAAACCCCTTTGTTTTTTCTGCCTGCATGGAAAAGGCAGAAATTGAAATAGTGTTGCATAGAAAATCAATGGAGATTTCTTTCCTTATTGGGAAGAATTGATGCCTAGTCAGTTTGCCAAGACATCCTTATAACAGTCTTGAGTCAGTTTTAATGATGAAAAATTGCACAGATGACCTTTGGTTGGGTAAAGGGAAACGGCTGAGTGGAGTTACTCTAAAGGTTTTAAGATTCTACGTGGGATAGGTGTGGTTTTGTTTTTAATAACAAAAGGCTGCAGATGAAGACAAATAGCTAAAACCACAGGTAACAATTTCATTTATTTAGTTTGCATGTTTCACTCTCTTCCATACTCTTGCAAATAACAAACATTTAATTTTGAATTTAAAACAAAGCTTAATATATGTAGTAGGTGATAAATACAAAGATTACATGCTTTTCAAATCTGTAATATTCAAATATTTTTCTGCTGTAACTCAGTGTTTCTTTTCTTAATTCCATTTAATAATTGAACATGAACTATTGGCTTTTTTATTTTGCAGCATGAATACGGGAAAGTCAGAACACAATGAAAACCCCTCCAACTTTGTAAGAATAACTGGAACTGGGTTTTTTTCCCCATTCTTCAAATTTTTTTTATGAAGAAAATAGAGTTTCTGCCAGTCTGGACATTGTTGCTTGCTTTTTTTTTTCTGGAAAGAGGTTTCCAGCTCCATTGAAATCTAATAGGATTTAAAAATCTAATTCTCTTAAGCTCCTTTAAGGGTCCAAACCTTTTCTTTTGAGAGGTGTTTTATTTCAATAGTAGGCAAAGTTGATTGTCCTGGATAGCAGCAACTCCTTTGAACCAGATCCATAAGCAGGAAAGCCTGCTGTCAAAGGCAAATACAGTATTAAAAACAATCTCCCTATCACTAGAGTACTTAGACAAACATCATTACAAGGTATGCTAGCCAGCATCCTCTGTGAAACACCTTGGGCTATTTGGTCCCTACAAATAGGAAAGGGAGTGTGATAGATGTATAGGCAACACTTAAAACAGCAGGAAAATTGACTAATCTCCTCCCCTCTTCCCTGCCCAGGTGTTTAACTCTTCCATTTTGATTATTTTGCTGACACTTTTCTGGGAATTGAAGTTAGGATGACTGTTCTGTTAGGTGCTTTTTTTCCTTGCTTTTTAAGCCATGCAATTTGCCTTCACATATTACTAAAATAATAACCTAATACTCAGATAATTTTGACTAGCTAAGTACTTAGTTAAGCCTCATAATGACTTGACTTGAAATTATAAGATTTTAAAGAACCTAAAGCTTCCTCTTTCTGAGGCCTCTAAGGCTGAAATATTACCTAAGACAACACAGTACATGCTCATTGTCTTTTACTGACTGTACTGATGTTTTGGAAGGTAACAAAGACAGTTTATTAAAAGCTAAGAGTGGGAAGCAATCAAATAGTAAGTTTCCAGGAAGCATCCTGCAAGTTAAAGGATTCTGAGGGAATGCACTTGTTCCTACTAGTGAAGCTAATTTTCTGTCTTAGACTGAGAAATTGATAGTGTACTATGTGGTGTTGGACTGCTTTGGAAGGGAGTTGCTTGGTTGGCAGTATGGCATGAGAGTTTTGTTGAAGAGAAGGCCAAGAAAAAGTTAAGTGGGTGTAAGCTGAGATATCAGATAAAAAGAAAAAGCTGACAGCTGGGAAAATTCCTATAAATTTTCAGACACAAGTAATTTAAAGAAATAGTATATTTGCAATATAGTTTCAGATTAAATAGAACAAACGGAAACCTCTGTTTAGGGTGAAGTGATGTTTTTCAGCCATGTACTTGCAGTGTGTTCCAAGCTGTTTTTTAAATGCAATAGCTTTTATATGGGGTTAAGGAATGAAGAAGTAATTCTTACATGTTTGTATAAGGGTGACAAAACCAAGCTAACTTTTCATAGCTTCTAGCATAGCATACAACAGGTGTAATGACAAGTACTTTCTGTAGAAACTGGGATCTTGAAAAATTTGTTTGGTTTGAACTCAGAAATGGCTGCTTGTTGAACCTGGGAGTTAAATTTCATACTAAACTGTTGTCACCTTGTTCTGATACTGTGGGTTTGAACATCCTGCAACAAACTCTTCAGTCCCATTCGATCTTTGTTCCAGGAGAAACACTGAAAGAAGCAAGTAGTTGGCTGAGCTTTTAGTCTGGTATGTTAGCCACGGGGACAAAACTTCTTATGCACAGAATACTCTTTTGGTCTGCAATTATGCACATCTTTAAGATTTTGTATATGTGATTATGCCTGAGGATTTTGATAAAGGTTACACTTTTCTATTGCTTTTAGTGTACAAAAAAACCCCCCAAACATGCAATCCCCTTAGCCCCCCCAACAACAAAAACCCCCAACCAAAATCCCAAACTGACAGAATCACCAACCCAACTCTCAAAACCTGGGTAATGCAGTTTAGTCTCATTTGCACTACTACCCACAAGATGGCACTGTAATACCACAATAAGATGCTAAATGCCTTACCCTAATGGGTGAAAGATTAATAGAAATGTATACTGAAGCTGTTGCAGGTGAGATTAGTATGTCATTTTGGATTATATGTGAAAACAAGGCTTAAAGATATGAAATCAGCATCTACTGATCATTATTTGTTGTATATGTGTACTGCAAAACCAATTACAGGGGATGATTTAGGGGTAGGAGTAGTGTAGGGCTGTTGGTTGGACTAGATGATCTTGAGGGTCCTTTCCAACCGTAATGATTCTGTGATTCTGTGAATCAACTGCAAAAATTGTGATATAACCTGTGATGTAACTAGTAAAGGCTCAAGGATGGTCCTAAGGCTGAGAAACCGCATATAAATTGGAAAATTTGGCATGAACTCCATGCCCATTGGAATCAAATGCAACTAGCTACTTATTTCTACAAAGTGAGGAATTTCTCTTGATTGTTTTAACTTTACCATAGATTTTGTGCTGTTGTAAAAATTACTTTAATCTCTCAAAGCTCATCAATAAACGAAGTGAAAACTGCTTTGTTACATGCTGCTGTAAGCCTAAGTTAACTTCTTTCAAGTATTGTTAGGAATGAGACCTAGAGAAAGCATAAAAGCTTAGACATATGCTTTTCCAGAACAAACTCTAAATATTTTGTAGCATCTTTAAAGAGATTGTTGTCAGATTTCCAAGTTAAATGATATTATAGAATAGTGTATATTACACATGTAAAACAAATAGGTAGTCAAAAGAATACTGGAACATGCTTGCTAAGTTTATAGGCAAAAATGCTTTGTCTGCAGAGTCTGTTCTGAGAAAGTTGATACCTCTTTAAGAAGCAAAGGTTACACTGGGGTAAAGAACAGTTTTTTCATTACTGTTTGTTTCATCAGTTGTGCTTAGTGACTGATGCCCATGTTCAAATCCGTGTTAAATTATCATTAAAAATGGCCATGGAGTAAGAATAACATTTTAACGTATAGAAAGAAAGCATCCCTTTTAATAAAAATGTCTTTCTGCAACAGTTTTCTAGAAAGGAAAATGAAAATTGTTTTATTTCTGCATAGAACCTTTTTACCTGATAAGTGATGCAATAACAAATTTTCCCTTAATTGAAGCTCAGTTTCTGACTTTAGATTTACTTCTTATACTTGTAAACATTCTTTCTTCTTACTTTTCTATTGCAAGCTAGTAGGACAGGAGACAAAATTATACCCCTGAGACTGGAAGAACTCATCTGCTGCATGCTTAATTTTGTTGAATTCCCTGTAAAAGGATGTATTAACTGCTCAGACTGGCCAAGTATCATAAATAAGATTGGTATGAATTAGAAGTATTGAAAGGGCTATAGGCAAGTAGAAACTCTCCTGCATTTTCAGATAGTGATGTGACACCTAGAACCTGCAGTCTTGAAAATATTACAATGAATGTATTATCAATTAAAAATATTATAATACTACAATGAGTATTACAATAAATATATTATCAATATTACAATGAATGGAGAGAACTGACAATAGTTCCATTATTGGGATGCTTCTAAGTATTTTCAAATATCTGCATCTTGATCATGAAGGCCTTAAATCTGTTCTGCAAGTCTTTTCTGCCTCAGTTGCAGTTGAAACTATGTAATTAACTCTTCCCCTCTGAGGAGATGAATTGGCATTTGCTTCCTCTGGAAACCATCACTTATCTTGTTGGTTAAAATAAATGAACACTGTTTTTCTAATTGGAAGCTTTTACTCTTATACCTAAGTAGTACTTGTACAAGAAATTGTTAAATATCAGTCATTATAAACCAGTAGTTTCTGTACTGCAGTTCTGTCAAGTACATGTCAACTGCTTTGGTTGTGTTGAAAGTTGAATAGTTGCAGGATAAATACCTACTGGTTTTCCTGCAGCATGTCTTGCGGGGGGGGGCATTGCAATTAGGTATAATTTCACCAACATCTGAAACATCTAAGGCTTTGGTTTTGTCTATAGTGATGATCTTCTGATGAGAAAACTGTTATATAAAAGAAGGTCTGAATGTTGTTAAGAAGTCCCACCCACTCAGTGGGGAAGAAAATACAGGAGTAATTAGCCTTTAGATCTGCATTTCAATCGTTGAACTACACTGTTAACAGCTGCTTTTGTATTTTCTCTGGATCCTTTTCAATCTGCCAATTTTTGGCAGGAAACATCGTTTATGGATCGTCTTTCAGCCTTTTGTCAATGGATCATTTCCCAGTTCATAGTGTTATCCTAGTTTCCAGGGCTTTTTGCTGTTTTTATACTGAAGTGTGGTGTTGCACATGTGGTTAATGTCCCCAAAGAGCAACATTCCCAAAAGCAACAAGGGAGTCTGAGTAGGACTTTCAGTTTGAGAAAATTCTTTAGGTTATTTATTCTGCTTCCTCTTAAAGCTAATTCTGAGTGGTTTTGCAACAGTTAACTTTTACTTATATTTCTGATACAAACACTTATTTCTTAACATGTAGTTAGAGGCTTGAATTTTCAAATTAGTATATTTTTAATGTACTATAAATATTGCTTGTTATTTTTTTCAGCTTATTCCAGATAGGGCACTGAACTTAGTAAAACACGAAGGGCACGGTAAAAACAACAACAAAAACACACACAAGAAATCCCCAAACAGAAATGCAAACACCAAATGATGGTTCTAGCTGCCATAATCATAGACACAGGAAACAAATTTAACTGATGGATTTTGCAATATTTGATGTCTCTTCCAGCTTGTGGAGCTACGTGATTTGGTTTCAAAACTTGAACAATTGATTAAAAGATGAATTTAAAAAAAAAATCTTGCCCTCAGTATTGAAATGAGGAATTGTGGAGGCTTTAATAACTTAAAACCCAAATAAACTTTAAAGAAGGTTCTTGGGATATTTAGAATATTTTGAGAAATGAGCCATGAGGTTGTGAATAGTCAAGGTTGATGGTAATAGTTGCCTTTATTGGTCAGTTATATCTACATTCTCTACAGGCAAGCTTGCAATGCTGCCTTACATTGGTGTGTACACATGTGCTTAACATAACCTCATGGAAACAAGTAGAAACCAGCATACTAGGCTGCTTATATGTTAGAGGAATTTTTTCCAAAATACTACCTTATTATAGATGCTGACAAGTCTCAGCATGATCTTGTAAGAGTATATACACCCTAGTTTTGTCAGTATTGCGTAACAGTGTGAACAAGAGCATTTGCTTTGTTCATGCTGCATGTTTAAATGTTGTCCAGCAGCCTTTTTTGGTGCATATCCTTGGTAGCCTGTGTCACTAGACTGCTGTCCTAGTTCACCCCCACAATACTTGCTCATCAAAGAGTGCTTACACAAAGGAGTTGGTAGTATTCTGGGAAGAGAACTTCTGGAAGAACTTGAGAGCTTTGAGAGTCCTCGTAGTCCTGCTCTTCAGTCATTTCCAAGTGTGTGGTTACAGAGTCAAAGCAACGGGACTTGTAAGAAAGTATTCTATGGATGGCAGCTTCATTCTCCTCTCCTAAATGGGATTAGTATTCTGAAGGGGAATGGAGCTGTTGAATGAAGCAGTGGAGACATGGCTGCCACTTATTCATCATACCCATTAGTAAAAATTTTACATTGCAAAACTGTAATGCTGACAAGGTAATGAGATTGTCCTTGCTTGAAAGAATCTGTACTGTTTTTTCCAAGCAGTGAAGAAAATAACTATTAAGATGCTTTGTCTAGTTTATTCTTCCCTAGTTTGAAGTATGATGTTGGCTCTTCTAGACGACGAAAAGGAAAGAAATAACTTTGTTGATTTGTAAGCAAACATTTCCAATTTCTGCAAAACTGTACTCAGTATGATGAAACATAGCTTAATTGACTAGAAGTTTCTGAAAGGGAGGAAGAAAGCATGTGGACTTTCTGCAAATACAAAACAATGAATATTGTTAGAGATTAGACTAAATGGAAAGAAATGCCTTATTTAGAGTATGAAACTCCAAGTTAATGTCCGTAAAGTTTAAATTAGTTCAGACTTTTCTTGTTAGAATAAATGTTTCCTTTTAAAAGCATGATAATCATAATCAAGACTAAATTTGTTCTGTTATTTATTTTCAAAATGATTGTATATGTTTAGCAGACTTGATTTAAATCCCTAAGGATATATTGGAGACAGATGTTTAGATGACCTCATGTTTAAAGTAAAGTTGTATTTGGGCGCTAAATTAAATTTTCCTTAAAATCTTTCCTTATATGTTAGATTGTGGAGGAGTGCAGGAAGTATTCAGGATTTATGTTGAAAAGGTGCTGCTTCATTTTTAAAATAAGTTATTCAAGTTCAGTAGATCTTATTTCAGGGGGTACTCAAAAGCACAAAATATATGATTATGAAATAGTATGTTTACAAATGAAAATATTTTCTCATTGGAGAGCTAAATGGGAAACAGACCACTCTAAAAGTTCCTTAAATTCAAAAGCAAATTTACCATGTCATGTATACCTTCCCCTAAAAGTTGTTACAGACTATGGTTGAACTTATATAATGTAGAATCAGTTGAAGACTGCATAATAAGACATAACAGTAGCTGGTATTTTTACTACTTTCTGCTTTTGAACAAGTAGTAGTTTCTCTCAAGCTGCAGTTCATGTCGTGCTGTGGATGGCTCTAGTGGTTTCCTTTGTGACAGTGAACAGCATTTTGGAAAAGTCTTCAGTATTTCATCAAGTTCTATGTATAAAAATTGACCTGTTGAAAACATTGTTTGACAGATAAAGTCCTTTTAGTCTTTCGATGTTTATATAGGCAGTACTGGCTTTTAATGTGTTTAGATGAAGTTACTAGGTTGCTGTAATACTGCCATTTGTAACTCAAGTATTGTTATTCTTGTCACTGCTAAATACCTTTTCCCGCCAATTAATACTTTACTGGTAGAATACTTTTCTTTGTAGGCTGATGCAGAGGTTGTACTAAAAAAATCAATTGGATGCTTGACTTTTGGACTGTTAAATACTCTTTGCCCAGATGTCATGTGAATGTTTCTGGAGGACAGCTTTTTTGTTTCTGTCATTTGTGATTAGGAAGGTTGATGTGGCCAGCAGAGATGGAATTGTGTGTTGTGCTGAGTGGAACTTGTTAAGCTTAGGCAGCAGATGCAGCATTTTTCAGTAATCATCTTGATGCCTCCTGAGTTAGAACTGGAGTAGCCCTCTTGTGGAAAAAAATTGCTTTGCAGTATTTGGAGCCTCTTCTTTCATGTAATAGTTGATATTGGGTAAATACTGGCATAAAAGTTCTATCTCTACTTCACAAAGGGAATGAAAGTAGATCTGATCCTTAAAAGGTTTCATTCTGTCTTGTTCTTCTAGGACTTCTTGCTAATAGGTGAGTGCTGATGGACAAATATATATTAGGCATGGGTAATGATTATTTTGCACAGCATGGATCTAATAAAAGACTAGTGAATGAATGTGTAGTTACCTATGTGATGCAATTTACTGTAAGCAGAATTTAAGTTGTTCTTGAATCAAGATTTGAAATTTAACATATGACTCTTGAAAATAAACAAAAAAGATTCTTCTAAAAATTAATGAAATGTAACTGTTTTGCATAAAATAAGATGGCACATGGTATTCCACACAAGAACTAAAAAATGTTACCCTTTGTTGAAGTAGCATATAAATGGGACTCCTTTTCTATATTTGTATGTGTAGGAACTAATCTCTTTATAGATCTGGAAAATCTCTAAAAAGTATAATCTATCCTATATTGAACTTCAACATTTGGTATAAATTTCTATAACATTGTCCTTACCTGTAATTCAAGTATTTCTGGCATCTAAATAATAGATAGAAGGGTTGTACAAACTCTAAACAAAAGTAGGTTTTGAGAATTAATATGAAAAATGTTGATTTAAAAACTGAAGTTTATACAAACAGGTATCTTCTGAAGACTTCTGAGAAGCCAAATAGTCACAAAATTGGAGCAGGTAGCCCTTAAATGTCTGCTAAAAATGTCATTTGTCAAAAATTGATATGAAGATAATGGGCAGTATAGAATTGAACTTCTGAAAGTTTTGCTGATAAAGCAATCTTACAGTATTGTGTTTAGATTCTGTCTACACACAGATTTTCTACATTCAGAAATACTCAGGTGTTGCAAAAATACTGATCAGTTGTCACAACACTTAGTTGGAATAGTCATTTGCTGACTCTTGCAGCCCTAGAGTGGACACTTAGAATTGTGCTGAAGTGCCTTGAACAACAAGTCTTATGCTTGAGTAATATTATTATATAATGAAAGGTAAGATAGCCTTTTCTCCTTTTTCTCCATATCAATGCATACCTTCAGTGAATGGAAAGAATAATAGCTTTCTATTATGTTCTCATGTAATGTTATCACTTAACTATACAATATTTGACTGTTTTCGTAAGTGTTTTCACTGAGGGCTTCACTTGATGTGCAGAGATTTGCAGGAGTGATTAGTCCTCTCTGGTACCTCAAGGTAGACACCTGTAAGCAAAGTCACATGTCTACTGGAATGCTATGAATGTTTAATGCAACTTGTAGAGAAGCAGGGACATAGTCCTTGGAGGGAGGATGATGATGATTATAACTGTCTTAAGTATGATTCCCCCCNTCCAACTGTTTTTTAAGAAGTAGAGAGGACCCTAACGACTAAATGCTACTCTACTACTCGGGCTGAGCTGTGTGCATTCTGTGTGCTGAATGGGTGTAGCACCCTTCAGGGAAAACCACTGCAGTCAAATAGAGATGGTATCAGTTATTACCAGCTCAGTCTTAAACTGGTCTTTTTCCTGTTCACTCTTAATCTTTATAATTGTACCTGAAACCTGGATTGCAAAACCCATGAAGAACTGAAAAACCTTGAGAGTCAGCCAGTGTTTTACAAATCCCTTTTCAGTGAGACATCAGTGAAGCTGGAACCTTATCTAGTGCAACTGGAATTAGGGATAACTTGCTTTGTCTTTATTTTGACTACAAACGCTATGGTTAAGAAATTAAATTCAGACAGAGGAATAAATCACTGTTACATTTTGTATGGTGGTTGAACCATTTGCAAAACTTAAACATATTTTGTTTGCTAATTGTTTTGTAAACCTTTCAGTATTCAGGTTTGTAGTATAAATAGTTTTGACTATGGCCAAGATTGAGATTGTCTGCATTCTGTATATGGAAGAAAATAGGTATCTCTGACTTATTGATCCAGGAGATTCATGAGACCAGTGAAAGAATTGGGCCCTGTAGTTTGTAGCCCAGAAAACCAAGGCACCAAGAAAATCCTCTTTTCTGAGAGTGTTTTCACCACTCTGAAACTGCGTTCATGCTTGCTCTATTTCTACGTATTGAATCTTCCAAACTTTTTTTGCATAGTGGTACAGAGCAAACATGGGAGAGAGTCTATATGCAGTGGCCATGGTGGTCTGTAAAGACTTATGAAAAGTGAAATTATGGGTTTATTTTTTATCTGAGGCTAACCTTAGGTATAACTCTTTGCCTTTTCACAGAATCACAGAATCATTACAGTTGGAAAGGACCCTCAAGATCATCTAGTCCAACCGATAGCTCCACACTACTCTTACCCCTAAATCATCCCCTGAAGAACCACATCTATCCTCTTCTTAAAAACCTCCAGGGATGGTGACTCCACCACCTCCCTGGTCAGCCTATTCCAATATCTCACCACTCTTTCAGTGGAGAAATTCTTCCTAATATCTAATCTAAACATACCTTGGCACAACTTAAGCCCATTCCCTCTAGTCCTGTCACTAGTCACAAGGGAGAAGAGGCCAACACCCGCCTCCCTAGAATGGCCTTTCAAGTAGCTGAAGAGAGCGATAAGGTCTCCCCTCAGCCTCCTCTTCTCCAGGCTAAACAACCCCAGCTCCCTAAGCCTCTCCTCA
>VWZX01009659.1:483669-698669 GCA_013399015.1 Galbula dea
TTAGTCAGACAGGACCTGCCTTTTGTGAAGCCATGCTGACTGGACCCGATCCCCTGGCTGCTCTGCAAGTGCTGCAGAAGAGTACTCAGGATGATCTGCTCCATCAGCTTTCCTGGCACAGAAGTCAGACTGACAGGCCTGTAATTTCCTGGATCATCCTTCCTTCCCTTCTTATATACGGGGGTATCATTGGCTGATTTCCAGTCTGCTGGCACCTCCCCAGTCAGCCAGGACTTTTGAAAAATGATGGAAAGTGGCTTGGTGAGCACCTCTGCCAGCTCTTTCAGCACCCTTGGGTGCAGCCCGTCTGGCTCCATGGATTTGTGCTCATCCAGGTGATGCAGCAGGTCATGGACCATCTCCTCTTGGACTAGGGAGGAGTCACACCTTTCCCAGACCATATTCCCCAGATTAGGGGAATGAATTCCCTTTGAAACAATAAACTTATTATTAAAGACTGAGGCAAAGAATTCATTAAGCTCATCGGCCTTATCTTTGTCCTTTGTCACTAACTTCCCTTGTGCATCCATTAGGGGATGGAGGGTTTATATGGCCTTTTTTTGCTACTAATATATTAAAAATTTTTTCTTATTATTCTTAACCTCAGAGGCCAGATTGATTTCTAACTGATCTTTGGATTTTCTAATGCCCTCCCTGCAGAGCCTCACAACTGTTTTGTATTCCTCCTTTTTGGGCCCTAACACTAACTTTGCATGGGTAATTTCAGGCAAACTGCCATCCCTCAGTGCTAGGGCAGCTGGAGGTTGAACTTCCTTGTTTCCTGGAAGCTTCATGTCTGAACTGTTCCTTGGCTGGTTTGGTCTCATCTGTTATGTTATATACTACCACTTTGCAAAACTAAAATGGAGGAAAGGGTACTCTTCACTTTATTTCATATTTTTAATTTATTTGCTTTTACAATTGGCTTTTGTTATTGGTAGGTGTAAATTTGCCCTTTTCTTCCTTTGGCCAAAGGCTACTTATGAGAATGCTTTTGTCATTTTACTTGTTGCTTTCATTTCAGTAGCTTTTGTGTCTGAGTTTTAATCTGCAGAAATTCTGGATGCATTTAAGTTGATATATTCTTCTGTTGCAATGTTCCTCATTGACCTATGAAGAAGAGAGGAGGTGATATCTATCTATGCCTGTTTTTATTGTGTTAGAAAAATCTCTTAAATGTTACACACCATCTGCAAAACTGGTCTAAGGAGCTCAAGTGACAGAAACCAGATTGCTTTTGGTAGGGCATTATCTGTCAGTTTTTGCCTGAAGTCGAGCTGATAAGAATTCTTAGCCAGTGAGGGAAGAATGGTAATGGTTCTGGTAGCAGCTGACTTGTTGTATAGTTTACCTGTTTTATAAGGCTGTAGTGAGTGCCTTCTGAACTTAGCATAACAACATTTTAAGCTTTGGGTTAACTAATGAAGCTGTTCATTACATTGTGTATTCCTTTTATAGGGCCTGCTTCTCAGGTAAGCTGAAGTTTTAATACCATTAAGGGAAGATACATATTCAAATAATCCACACCAAGAAAAAGGACTTTGCTCAACTTTATGTGGGGGTTAAGAGGGAAGGTTTGTTCCACTCTGCTTTTTAGAAATGGCTTAAACTCGTCTTCCTACTACTGGTGTGCTGATGAACATATACTAAATGGCTACAAGCTGAAGGAGGAGAAATTTAGGCTGGAGATTAGAAGGGGGTTCTTTACTCAAAGGGTGGTGAGGCACTGGAACAGGTTGCCCAGAGAGGTTGTGAAGGCCCCATCCCTGGCAGTGTTTAAGGCCAGGCTGGATGTGGCCCTGGATGACCTGGTCTAGTGCTTGTGGCATCCCTGCCCATGGCAGCGAGGTTGGAACTAGATGATCTTTAAGGTCCCTTCCAACCTGAGCCATTCTATGATTCTATGATAAATTGAATTTAGGGTCTGGGCAATGTACTTCGGGCTTCATACTGCACATTGCTTAGTATATAACTCAACTGCAGGGGGTTGGGGATGTGGAGAAGCAACTAATTGCAGCTATGGCAGTTGAGTCATTGGTTGTGTGCTTCCCAGCACAAAAGCCTATTGCTAAGATCACCACAGTTAATATTAATCTGAAACACTGACAGGTAAACCACAGCAAAGAAACACTTTGAAGTATGTCTTCTGCCTTTCTGATGCTGGTCACTTGAGGTCAGGGACTGAAGCTGGATATATCAGGGGAATTTGCATTTTCAGCTTGCTTCCTCTGTCCCCTCTAGGCTTTTGAGGTTGTTGATTTTGATGTTTTTCTGGTACACTAAGCTGACTGGTTACATTTAACAGCATTTCTCTTAATTTGTAAAAGTTTTAGAAGCCTCTACATATGTTCTTATTTTCTAATTTTTTTTTGTAATATTCATGTGTACAATACATGTACTTCTGCATTTAAGGTGGAGGTGGCAGTGTTGTTCTTTTCCTCTCTTATTTGGAGACACAAGAAAATTGCTTACTAGGCCATTCAAGCTGTTTTGCTCTTGCCGAGTTCGCATGTGCAGACTGAAGCCTAATCATACAAGGGAGTTTGCTATGTGAAAACTTTTCTGTGGGAAGATAGGTATGTCTTATAACAAAAATACTGAAATTAAGAAGCTACTGGAAGTAGTTAAAAGATCAGTCTATGTGTGTTGCAGGAAAGTATGGTGTTAGTTGAAAAGTTTCAACATGTATCAACTACATGAAAAATATTTAAGATTAACTTCTTCACATGGAATATTGCCTGTGTTCTAGATTAAAATGGGAGAAACTTGGCTTTTGAGCCATTCACAATCTGGAGGTTACAAACTTTCATAGTAACTATGAAAAATTTAAATACACTGATAGAAACTATAGTATTACTTTGAAGCACTGCTGCTAATGTTATAGGTGTCTGGGCACAAATTCCCTGGCTTTCATAGAAACCCAATTCTGTGTTTGGAAGACCAATAGAGTAAATGTGTTCTTGGCGGAGCTGGAGCAGTGCCTCTGAACACCTGGGACTTTGGCTTGGTGTTTGGAAAGCAGCCAGATGCTGACTTTGGTGGTCTGCACCTGTTGATGTAGTACCCTCTCAGGTATTGTCATCTTGCACAGTGTCTACTTGCACACTGAAGTTTGAAGATCTAAGCTCTACTGGCTACTTGACTTTTTTTCCTATTATGATATTAACTATATAGGCAAATATTTCTTGAATCTTTTACTAACACAGCCTCACAGATGACAGATTTGTTATTCTGAGATGCTTTTACTTTAAACCCTCTAGTTTTCCTCAATTTTTCCACCCGTCTCCAATAACACTCACATGGTTGGTTTCACTGCACATTTTTATTCTGCTAACTCTCAACAGGAATATGCATCTTAAACTAGGTTCTAGCGTAGTAAAATTCAGTGGCAGCTGTGTAACTTTGAGACACATTAAATCATGAGTAGATAAAAATATTTTTGGAAATATGAAGGCATGTATAGTAGAATAATATGCTGTATGTAAGTAGAGTATGCATTTTTAGTTCTTCACTCTTGAAACTCACATCAACAGTGGTAGTTTTAAGACTGTTAACCCTTAAGGAGCATGTGGTAGAGCTTGTATTACTGCTGTAACTTACCTATTTTATCCTACAAGTTAAGACTTTGATACTTAGTGTTTGAATAGCTGTCACAAAAACATGAAACAAATTTCGAAGAGGCCAAATGTGATACAGTTGTTCTGTATTATCTACTTGTTTCTCTAATGGATGTGGTTGTATTTACAACTGCGGGTCTCTCTGAAGTTTATTTCTTAAATGGATATTTAGAAGGTGATATCACTGATATTTTCTAGTCCTGGATCTCTGTTACTTGTCAAAGTCCTATTTCACTTTTTTTCTCCTAAGCAGAAATTTCTTGAAAACTGGCTCCAGGCAATGAATAGCAAGGTGTATCACTATTAAGACCTAGATATTATAGAATACAGTATGATGGCACTGCTTGTGTTTGCAATCTCACTCAGTCAATGGTGAGTTTAGAGTTATCAGGTAGAATTTTATCATTTAACCTTTTTAATGAATGAAGCTGTTTATGGGGTAATTACCACCATTTTTTTATAAGTCAAGTACTCTAGCACTAGGAAAATATTATATCTAATTTTTTAGCTGGCATTTTAAATTCTTGTATATTAGCTGCAAATATTGTGCCTTACTTGAAAATTCTGATACTGATCTTTTTTCCCTTTGGTCTCCAAGGTAGTGGTTGATATGCACTTATTATACCTTTTTAAAACAATATTAATTAACATGGCCTTTTAACTACATAATCAATATAGTTTTTTTAAAGTAGTTTCCCACCAAAGATAATGATTGGAAGTATGCCTCACATAAAGATCGAAGATCAGTCAGGAAATCTCCAACCCTATATCATCCTTCTCTATTGCCATCTTTCTGCTGCACTTCAAAGTCCAAAAGACTAAAAGCAACCATAACCACTGTAGTGATGTCTGTTTTCAGAAAATTAGAAATGGTAGCTTGTGGGCATGAGTTGTTTGACTGATTTCACTGTCTGCTAATGTTATGTTAATGATCATGCTTATAAATGCTAATGATTTTGTCGCTTATCAAAGCATGCAAAAAAGAGAGGAAGTATCATGTTACGAAGACCTGCTAGTATATTCTGAAGTTTGTCTCTGTCCTGCTGAGATTGCAGCAGGTCAAGAGTGTCTAAAGATCTCTCTTTTTTTAACAGTTCATGCTTGGCCTTTAGAATGACTTGATCTTATTTCCAAGCAGATGTTGTCAGTGTCCAGAAATTTGGAGATATACCATTTCAAATATGACTGTAAAAAGTGAAGGTTATGTTAATCTCTAAGACTTATTTGAACTTAAATATTTGGAACTATTTTAAATACTATTTCATTATTTATCTCTTTGCTAAGCCTGCTCCCATACTGAGTTCTTTACCCTTCTGGTCAAGATCTTACTAATGAAGAAGATGTGAGTAACGTGTCCTCTCAGCGTGCTTTGTCCATTTTTATTTACTAGTGAAATGAGCTGACTATTTAGTGGTTACTTTGATATGGTGCAGCCTGGCCATTCTGCTTGGAGCAGTATGTTATTTTTTGGACAGAAGGGTCAAAGTTTTTAGTGTTGGAGGCATAGCAATTGCCATCCTGCAGCTGATGTGGTTTTTCTTTATGAGAACATAGCACTCTTTCCGTAGGCAAATGTTCAGTCATAGCTCTTGTGACTTTCCGTAAGCACAGATGCAATGTTTCCATGTAATTCAAGTACTGAATATCAGCAGATCAAGGGAAGGTGAGGGTTAGTCAACAAAACGTGGATATATGTAACCTTGATTGTTTAAAGTTCTTTTCTTCTAGAATACTGTGCCTGTTTAGATCTCTAATGTATTTTAATTGCTTCCATCTTTCAAAATATGTCTAGCAAGTTCAGTTTCTACTTGTTACACAAATAAACTGGTATTAGATGCATTGCTTTCTTCCTTTCAAACATGCTCTCAAATTAGTCCTTAATGTGGTTTGAAGATTTTGCCAACATATTTGTCCAGATCTTTCTGTTGTATGAGGGTGGTTGATTACATCTATCTTTCTTGGTTTACAAATGCCAGTATATTCTGAAGAATGCAAACCTTGGGACCATTTGTCATCACACTTTGATTGTAGTTCACTTCATTATTGTATGTAGGAGGAAAAGCAAACAATTAGATGCCTGAGGGGGGGGGGGGGGNATACTTATTTCATTGCATACTTTAACATCCTATTGTTTTCCCATTGCTTTTAACACTTACATGCCTGGATGTGACAGAGGTACGTGCATTTAAAAACAAAACAGGGCTGTTTGGCTGAAATACTACATGTAAACATCCTTAAAACAAATGGAATCTAAGGGCTATAGACCTTTTAAGATTTAAATTGCTTTTGTGGACTAGATTCCTGCTTTTTTTGGATTCTGAAAAGCTCTTTCAATTCTGTTTTGAATGAGAGCTCAGTTTTCAGTAGTTGAATTTGCTAGGCATAAATGTTCAGTTTGTAGATTTACTCATGTCCAAGCTATATTAGGATTAATGGTATAGGTAGGTGTCCTTCATCTTCTCTGCAGGGTTCCATTCAGCAGATGTTTAGAGAAGCTTCATAAGATCAGGCTTTATATAAACCATTGTGGGAAGAAAGTTTCCCACAGTTTCATCTTGTATCTGCTTTCTCTAGCTCTCCAGTGTTAGTTAGATCACTTGCCCATGATGCAGGAGACTTGGCTTCACCTCCTTCTCTGTCTGTGAAAACTCAAAGCCTGCATTAATGATTGTGTTGGGGTAGTATGTTGCCTGCTTTAAGGTGCTGTGGGGATCAGCTCATGCTCTCAGCCTTCTGTCTTGAAGCACCTTTGCATGAAATAATGAAGGGTTGAGAAAGGTGATGTGTTTGACTAAGCATGACTGGAGCATGGAAGGAGTTTTCAGTTTAAGTGCTAACAGTTTACTCAGAGCTGAGACTATAATCCAGACTTCCTTCCTGCCACTAGTGCATCTTCCACAAGGCCATAGTATATAGCCTTTGATCAAGTGCATCTTTAGTTATGCAAACTGGAATGGTTTGAACAGAAGGGAATGAATAAAATTACCTCCTACAGTTCTATTGTAGCTCAGCATTTAAGGCAGTCTCCTGGAGATGGTAAAGGCAGGTTTAAATCTTTTAGTAGAGGCATGTGAGGAACTAATTTCCCTTGCCTCGATGTTGTAATTCACTTACCTATTGATTTATTTGTCTGTTGGATTGTTGGTACAGTAACTGTCAGTACTTTTTCAGAACAGGTACAAATGTTAATGCATATAACTGCAGGATGAGGTTACAGGTTGAAAATACCAACTAGAAAGAGATGCCTTATACCTGCTGGGAATTTGCGTGCCTGACAGTGAAGGGGGGGGGAGTATCTCCTTTTCCTTGGCATGACCAAGTGCTCCTCTTCAGTTGAGACCTCTGATTTTTGGCTCTCTTGAGAAACCTGAATGGCATTTACCTTGTCCATGAATCAAGCATTCAGGAATCCTACCTAACCCAGTGTGGATTGCGTGACTGAGGCAGAGTGTCTAATGTAGGTGCAACAGCATACAGCATTTCTTAGCTCATTCTTTACAGGTTTAGCCTCAAAGTGGCAATTTCAGACCTTGAAAGTGTTGTAAGTGTGTGGTGAGAGGAGGATATTGAGATCAGGGTAAATAACCCATCTTCTGAAAACAGTGAGAAAAGCTCAAATGAAACAGTAGCCTCAAAACAAGTCAAGTGTAGGATCCATTTCAGTAGCACTTCTTCCTGTTTTTCAGTTGTCCTGAAAAAGCTGCTTACTATAGTCACTAAAATAGATGGTAAAGCAACGTAAGGTGAGCTGCATTGCATCTTGCTTTCTAATGGATGTTCTTAAAATGATGCTTTGACAAAAGTGTAAACCAGACCTGTGCCACTAAATTAGCCAGAATAAAACATAAGTCATGTATGGGATGTACACACCATACAGAAGAGCAGAACTGGTGACCTAGCTGTTCATGGACACATCTTTGAGTATTTGTGGAATGCTTCTGTATGTTTATAAGGATTACTTTCATTTCAGGCTTAAGGCTTCAAGAGTGTTCTCTGCTTAATCTGTTTCAATTCTTTGTAATATTAGAACCCTAGGTAGTGAAGGTATCTTACTGGAGGCTCTGCACTTGTTCATTATTTCAAGGCTGTTTCTTTCTGCCAGTAGTCTGTAATTTTGCATTTCAGTGACTTTGGGAACACTTTTCTCAATTAGACCACGTGGAAATAAGGGATATCTTGGCTATTTAATGGTTCATTTTAGAGCTTAGTTCCCTGCTTGTATGGCAAGATTTAAATGAGAGATCTGAGACAAAAGAAAGTATGCTAGCCCAGGGTGTCTCTGCTGCTGCATAAATCGGTGAACCTAAACTGAACATAAAAATTTTCAGTATCTTTTGGTTGATGCTTAGTGCCAAAAGCATGAGTTTTTAACCAATGTTATTCGATTAACCAATTTTTAACCTTCATTCACTATCTGAACTCTTTCAAATGTCCTTTAAATCAACATCCATATGGAAGCAAAAATCTGTAATAGCCAGTTTACATGTTTAGAAGCAAAAACTTGTACAATTACTCTGGCTGCAAACCTGACTCTTCTTATGGATGCACCAAGCTGGAGGAGTCCACTTGTGCTAATACAGGAACTGAAATTTTGAGAATGTCATCTGACAGTTTGGTATGATGTAGTGCTTAAGTGAACTTGGTAGGAAGACTCCCATTTGCTTCCATGTTTGTTAGATAGCCCTTTAATGCATGAGCAGGAATTTCTCTTTTTCAAAGAATGTCTGTCAGCTAGGGTGGAATTGTAAACAGGCTTTGGCCTGAGCTCATCATCTCTGCTTCCACTAAATGACAGGGTTGGTTTTTTAAAGTGTAAATAAGTGATTTTTAGTACAGAAGCTGGCCTAGGGTCTGCCTCCCCACCCATAGCTTTAAAAAAAATAAAATATACTTTTTTCAAGTTACATAGGCCCAGCTGAAGAGCTCAAATTGCCTTGAGAATCACGACTTTCACAGCCTGGAAAGCATTGCACAAGTTGTCTGTTCTTTGTTCCTGACCCCTGTTTTTGGCAGCTCTGCAGTTCTTGACTGAAGAGCAGGAATGCTTTGGCAGCTTTTTTGATTTTCCTGATGCCTCTGTTAACTACAGTGCTTCCATCTGTTGTCTTCAGAGGCTCGTGTGACCTGGAAGGCATAGATTTTCAGCTCTGAATCACCTCATTAAGCTTAAGAGGGACAGAAAGTTATATTTTCCTTAAGTTTTATTCAGAACAAAATGTATTGAAGGCTTTGAGCCAGACCTTAGATGATGAGAAAATGACTTGGAGTATCTATTTTATGATCCCTGCTTTGAAAAGATGTGTAGTAAGGGAACAGAGAAAACTTGTACACAATTAAATGAAGCAAGCAGTCCTTCTTACTAGAGCTTTGGACTTATGGTCCCATAGACTGGCATTTGTTTTCCTTCCATCATTTATATAACTTTGAAGCTTTGTTTGTAGCTCTGTAGCAGTTGTCTTCTCAATTCTCCTCACTAGAGCTGTTCTAAGAGTGCTTTTCTTGTTTCAGCTCTTTGAAGCTTTTACAATGAAGTTTCTTTATACATGTTTTGAGATGCAATTCCTGCCTTTGTGGACTCTTCTTATTTAGGAGTAGCTTAGATCAATATAATGCAGCTTGTTCACTCCATTTCTCACTTAAGGTTTCACTATGAAATTCCTTGAATCATTAAGATTGGAAAAGACCTTTAAAATTGAGTCCAACCATTAACCTCAATGCCAAGTCCACCACTAAACCATGTCCCCAAGCATCACATCTACATGTTTCTTGAATTATTCCAGAGATGGTGACTCCATCACTTCCCTGCACGGCCTTTTCCACTGCTTAAGAACACTGTCAGTGAAAAGCTGTACCTAATATCTGGTCTTAAACTCCTCCAGCAATACTTGAGGTTCTTTTCTCTCTCTGTTTTGCTTGTTACCTGGGGGGAAAAGACCAACCCCCACATCTCCACACCCTCCTTGAAGGTAGTTATAGAGAACAAGGTCCTCCCTCAACCACCTCTTCTCCAGACTAAACTCCAGTTCTCTCAGCTGCTCCTCATAACACTTGTGCTCTAGACCCTTCACCAGCTTCATTGCCCTTTGGATGTGCTCCAGCAGCTCAATGTCTGTCTTGTAGTGAGGGGCCCAAAATTGAGTGCAGCATTTGAGGTACAGCATCACCACTGCTGAGTATAGAGGGACAATCGCTGCCCTAGTCCTGCTGACCACATTGTTTCTGGTACAGGCCAGGATGCTGTTGGCCTTCTTGGTTACCTGGGCACACTACTGGCTCATGTTCAGCCATTTGTTTACCAGCACCCTAGGTCCTTTTCCATAGCACATCTTCCTGGATACTCTGTCCGAAGTCTGTAGCATTGTGTGGGGTTGTTGTGACTTTTCTGTCATCCACTGGGAGGGTCCCCTGCTCACAGAAGATCGAGTTGGTCAAGCAGGACCTGCCTTTTGTGAACCCATGCTGTCTGTGCCTGGTCCCCTGGTTGTCCTGCACATGCTGTGTGATGGAACTTAGGATGATCTGCTCCACAACTTTTGCTGGTACTAAGGTCCAACTGTCAGGCCTTGAGTTCCCAGGTTCATTGTTCTGACCCTTCTTGTAGATGAGCATCACATTTTTTAGCCTCCAGGAGTCTGGGACCTCCCTGATTGACCAAGGCTGCTGATAAATGATGGAGAGTGGTTTGGTGAGCATTTCCACCAGCTCCTTCATTACCCTCAGGTGGATCCCATCCAGTCCTACAGACTTGTGAGTGTCTAGGTAGAGTAGCAGGTTACTAATTGTTTTCTCTTGGATTATGGGTGGGTTATTTTGCTCCTTGTCCCTGTCTTCCAGCTCAGGGTGCTGAGTTAAACAGGATAACTGGTCTGAGTATTAAAGACTGTGGCAAAAAAGGCATTAAGTACCTTAGTCTTTTCCCCATTATTGGTGGCAATGTTCCCTCCCATACCCAGTAAAGGAAAGATTCTCTGTATGTGTGAAAGTCTTATCACCTGGGTCCTTTAACAGCTTGTTAGAAAATAGGCTAGACTAGAATAGAAAGAATGGTCCTGTTTGTCTAGGAAAATGGACTGTTAGGTCACTTGTTCAGATTCTAGGACTAAGCAACCCCACAAAGTAAATTCTCTCCATGCTGGCAGAGGCATACACCAATATAACAAAGCACCAGCTAAGCAGGAATAGTGAAGATTTAAAAGTATATTTATTTCAAGATGTTTGAATACTGAAGAAACATACCATATGGATGTGAGAAGGTGGTAAATTGTGATTAACTTTTAACTGTGGTATGACTTCCCACTTTAGTGCTCTTGTGAGAGTCAATGGGGACAAGATGGTTTTTTGTAAGGCCAAAATCTACTTTTTCTGGGAGAACCCCTGAGTTATATGCCTCTTCAATATCTTGGGAATAACAGTTGTAGAGCTTTGAAAATCAGTATATGGCAGCAATGTCAAAGATTTCTTGAAAACCTTAAGGGCATTCAGTCCTTCTGTGAATAGATGTTCTTGTCATGGGAAGTGTTAAGTTGTATGTTCTAGGAATAACAGGGTAAGCTAGATGCAATCTGGGTAGTGTTTTTAATACACAAAATGCTGAGCTTTTGTCTATGTAATGTGAAAATAAAATGTGTAGTATGTTATAGGAATCAAACTTACTGCTAGCAGACTTTCAGAGTATACAAGATATTCTGCTGGAACACAGCTTTGGGGTTCTGGTTTGTGATAGTGTAGTTAACATTGACAGTTCTAGTTGACCTGGTTTTTCTGCCTTTGTAATATTAAATCTTTCTAAATGGGCGGTGAAATTGTAAGTGAAACAGAAATAACTTGAAAACTTAAACTACACAGCCCAATATTAACTTTTTGGTGCTTGTATCCCAACATTTTTATTTATTGAAAATTTGAAGTATAATATAGTCTATCCTCATGTTTAGTGCTAACTAGTCAAGTATTTTCCTTGGGTAAATCTAAATAACCACTTAGACTTGAAATTCTTGTAATAAAATGATTGAGTTTTGTCTAAACTTAAAGAACCTTTGTTTTATAATGAGTGTTTTTTCAAAGAATAAAACCTGCAATACTTAATGGTTCAACCTATTCACAGCTGTAGTAAATCTAATGATTGTACATACTGGGAAGGCCTAATGCAAGGGAAATTTGGGGAGACTTTAAAAAAAATAAATTCTAAAGTTAAATGAAATTCTGCTATGGATATGGTAAGAGGAAAAGGATGGATCCTGCTTCCTTCACAGAAGTAGTCTACTGAAGTCATCTGGACTACTACTGCATTAAAACCATCATATGGACTTGTCCGAAAACATTACAGATTATGTTCTAAGTAACATGGACTATGTTTGCATACACAAGAGCCTACAGGACCCTGGTACTTCATTGACCACAATTAATTTTGAGGAATGTAAATGAGAATCAGTTGCTATAGTATTTTAAGTATCTAATAATTTATTTTATTTCCAGTACTCATTATTTTATAGCTATTTCATGTTCCACGGTGTTTATTATGAAGTTACTTTGTTTTTCCCATGAAGGCTCTTCACTGCTCAGAGAAAATAACTTTGAAAACATATGTTGTTACATAAGAGCCTGTTTGTGGGAACTTTGTGGAACTTGTGCAGACTTGCTTAATCATTCTCTGGAGAGCAACAATGCTTATTTCCTGTCTGCTTCTATTACTTGATGCTGTGCCTTAAAAAGGCACTGAAACCAGGAAGAAAACATATCTGAATCAACAGAAAACACTTGAAAATATAAGAAAAAGATCAAATAACCACCCACATGATAACAACTCAGTGTAAATAATAAACTAACCCTTGAATGTTGCACACTTGATTGATAGAACATAATAGTAAAAAGATAGTGTGCAAGTTTCTCTGGGCCTCAGCATAACTCAGTGAAAGTGATGCCAGTTTGGAAGCAATTTTCAGAGATGTGATTTAATATTTATTTGTCTCTAAGGCAGTCATGTTCACATACATAGCTCCTTAAAAATAAGGACAGCTTTGTAGCTATTAAGACAGAATTGAAACTGAAGATGAAATCTCTATTCATATGTATTAGATGCTTTTTACATGCCAACATGAAAAATCTCTCTTTAGTAGCTGAACCAAGGAAAAAATAGGCAAACTGGAATATGCGACTTGATATTTAGGTGGTATACCCATATCTTGGGTTCTTTTCTGTAATGTAGCAAAAAGTAATGGTTGATGATCCCATTTAAGACTGCCATGTAGAGAACAACCCCTACCTAAGACAATCCTTTTTCATAATGGAGAAAACTACTTACTCTTGAATTGATGTTCTCCTTGCTCTGTCTGTGGGGTACCTCCAGTTCCTCTTAATACTTAGTGTTCAGTGCTGCCCTGTCCCTTGCCGCTGTTTCTAGAGAAGAAATGTTCATGTTTTCTTTAAGTAGACATTGGAAACAAAATCTGAAACATATAGAAGCTGGATAGAATCGTAAGACTTTCATTTTGCACTGGACTTCAGTGTTGTAAGTTACAGATCAGTTTTCATGAATATACTTTTTGGTACTTCTTGTTCTGTAGCTGAAGTTTAGTAAGTTTCACCTTAAGCCAGCTTCTGTGGTGTTAAAACACTTGTTCCTTTAGCCCAAAGGTTGCTGTTCTTAGTCAAGTTGCTGAAGCAGTACTCCATTTTTCTTGACTTGTCAGAACTTACGCTTGTCTCGAATGCTTATTTCCCCGTGGTTTCTGTGGGGTACCACCCTTCAGATTTTTCTCTGCGGTGTTTTTTGTCTTGTAGTGTGAAAAAAGGCATGTATTTAACTTCATTTTAGCCCTCTGCTCATAAGACTTATTATCCTGTTTCTAACATCTGCAGTTAGCTTTGAGCAGCCTTATCTACAGATGTGAATTTAAGTATTGTTTCTATGCTGACTTGTATCTCTTTAATTCAGACTTAAGAGTTTCTGTCTAGCTTAAAACCTTGATTTGTTACTGTGAATTACCAATTTATGTTCATGATCACAGAATGGTCAGGGTTGGAAGGGACCTCTCGGGATCGTCTAGTCTGACCCACCTACTAAAGCAGGTTCACCTAGAATAGAGTTGCACAGGAATGAGTCCAGGTGGATTTTGAAACTATTCTGAGGAGACTCCACAGCCTCTCTGGGCAGCCTTTTCCAGTGCTCTGTCATTCTCAAAGGAAAGAAGTTTTTTCTTTATTTTTAGTGGAAATTCATGTGTTGTAGTTTGTGCCCATTGTCCTTTGTCCTACCACTGGCCAGAGACTGGCCACATCACCTTGACACTTGCCCATTAGATATCTGTAAGCAGTGATAAGATCCCTTCTGTCTTCTCTTCTCCAGGCTAAACAACCCCAGGTGACTCAGCCTTTCCTTGTAAGAAATGCTGACATCCCCTAATCATCTTTGTAGCCCTCTGTTGGATTTTCTGTAGTAGGTCCTTGTCTCTCCTGACCAAGGAAGCCCAGAACTGTACACAGTACTGTAGGTATGGCCTCTCTAGGGCAGAGTAGGGGAGGAGGACCTCCATTGACCTGCTAGTTGCACTCTTCTTAATGCACTGCAGGATACCATTGGCCATGCATGTTGTCTGAAACATGTTTTTAGTCCTCTCACTCTAAACCTCCTCTTTCTTGTCTCTTGATAAGAGAAATACATCACCAGTTCTCTGGGTCAGTCAAGCCTGTAGCTGTGAGGTCATTTCAGACAAGATAGGCAAGAGTTTTTGTCTCATTTCTCACTTTCTCTCACCGGTCTGCTTGTGTAACACTTCTGGATCAGGCTTTCTGGTCAACACTAATGTGTAAAACACTTTTCAAGGTGGATGCTGTGTCTTAATGCAAGTTCCTTTTCTTTTGAAGTAAAAAATATCTTGCTCTGTTAATTCAGAAAGTGTATCTCAACTGCTGGTAGGAAGTGTATCACCATGGAAGTGTTTGGGGACCTGTATGTATTACATGCCTCTACGCTTTTGAAGTTTCTGGATCCAAGGGGAAAAAGCAATGGTGCGTGCAGTCAGCAGCAAGAGCCAAGTTAAGAATTTAGAGGAAGATCTTCCTCTCACCTAAACATGAAACAAAATTAAATTCAGACTCCACCTTTTTACACAAACAGGCCACAAAGCTGCTACTGTTTGGTTTCATCACCTTCCTCAGAAGGAAGAAGGAAAAGAAAAAAGGCAAGCTATTGCATGTACTACTAGTGATTCTAGTGAGACAAAATCAGAGCCAGGAAGAAATAACAAATCAGAAAAATGAAAGAAAATCAAGGGAGAAAGGAAGGATGGGAAAGTCTTCCTCTTAATTCACAAAGTTCCAATTACATATTTATCTTAGACCACTGTTGAGTAGGGGACAAATTTAGCTCTTCTGTACTTTGGAGAAAGGAAAGAAAGTATTTCATTGTCATTTTGTCTTTCAAAGTAGCACAGCGATTGTGGTATTGAGGAAGACTGCTAAAATCCCCAGTTTCTTGTAGTTTAGAGCTGTCCTATTTGTGGCATTTATAAGAAGTTTGAGTTTAGGACCCAGAAATGACAGCAGTGCTCCCCTCTATGGCCTCTTCAGAGCATTGCCTCTGAGGCTTGATGAGAATTACTGACCTATTGTTATAGCTGACTCTGGCATAGCTGCTGCCTCCTGCATGCTTGCGTTAACATACACAACATGTAACTCCAAAAGAAACCCCAAATGAAATCTGAGGTTTGAGTTGTACCTAAGCAATAATTTTAGTAGCTGCATGTCTAGGTGTAGGATGCTAATTGGGTGGTATTGATATTGTACTGAATGAGCATGCATCATTGAAGTCTATTGTTGCATTGCTTTGTTTAGATATGTAGTACATTGCCAGCAGCAGCATGCTGATGGAAAACTGTCACAACAGCAATCACTACAATCTGGGAGTTAAGTTTGACTGAAACATATGTCTTCAATTTTAATAGCTTGGCTTCCCAGATGCCCTAAAGGAGAATATTGCCTGAGAAGGAGCTTTTCATGTAAGAATAATTTGTGTTAAGTAGCTCAGTGATCTGTTTGTTAGGTTAGAGCTGACAGTTTGTTTATATTTCTAAAGGGGTATGATGAATGGGGGAGAAGTTGATGCTAATTAGCCTAAATTGTTCCTAAGAATGCAGAGCACTTTGCCAGTTTCATTGTTTCTGTTTCTTTGCACTTTTTCAATAATTGAACGGAGCTCAGACCATTCATCATAATTTTACGTAAGATGAAAATAAATTAATATAGCATGGGCCAGCCTGCGCGATGGAAGATGTCACTTCAAAGGTCAATTAGATAAGACATCAAACTAGGACTAATGTAGCATTTTCTAATCTATTTCTAGAAATGCAGCAAATGTGAGCATTTTTATCTAAGAAACTAATTCTGTAATGATACTAGTATTTCTTGCAGAGTTGCTTTGTCTTATTAGCATAATGTTTTTATCTTGGACCTCAACTCTTATCTCAAGGTATGGACCTCTGACACTCCATAAGACAAAGTGTTCTACTTTTCACTATACTGTATATCGGGTACAATAAATCTTAAAAGAAAAAAAAATTTGCTTTTGGGTGAACAAAAGCATTGGTCAGATGTGATATGCAGAAAGTGTTATCAAAAGAGGCTGTAAAGAATCGGGGATGGCAAGTGTAATGGCAGAGGCTTTTAATATTTTTCGTTTGACTTTAGCATGCTGTATTACCCTTTGCTTTTAGGTTTGGGAAATGTAAATCTGCTCAAATTCAAAACATCCTATCCGTACACAAAATGAGAATCTTTTAAGATTGTATATCTTCTATCAAGCATTTTCCTTGATAAATTTAAGTTAGAATTGGAATGTTCTGTTTGCAGTCCTTAAAGACCATTCTTTTTTAATTTATGCACATATAATACCACAGGAAGAGATGGTATAAATTTGTGGACTGTGGAGAATGAGTGAACATTTTTGAATCAGGATCTTTAAAAGGGGTGAAATTTGAGTATGATTAAGTTAGGAAAAAGGCTCGCTTACGGCGGAAGTCAGAGACTCTGTATACATTATAGGCATGTCATGGCATTTAAAAAGTTATGTTAGACTTCTATACAAATTGTGAAGGAATTTATATAACCCCAAACAAAATTCTGTGGGGGTCTGAACTCTTGCAAAAATACAAAATAAAATAGAAAAGAGTAAAATAATAATAGTAGTTAGTATTCCGGTCAGGAGTAAGTGTTGCTGTAGGGCAGGCTGATAGTTTACACTGCATGGGTGTTTTGTTGATCACTAATTTTCTTGGAAGGAAATGATCCCATGGCTTATGCTATCCGCGTTTGTGCATATTTGCCCTATAATTGGCATTTATTAAGGGGACTTTTGGTTTGATGGATGACTGTCAGGGTATTGCCTGCTACCTTTGATGCCGATTGCTTTTGCATGAGGTTTTTTTTACATTAACTCATTAGAAACTCTGCTCTGGCTCAACATGCTCTTTATTTACCTTCTGAAAAATTGGGACTTTCAGCCCAAGTTTCAAGGGACTTAGTGTGTTTTTGTGTATCTGTTTTAATTTGAACAGATGAAAATACTAAAGTTTCAGCTGGTGAATCTTAAAACAGATTCAGCTTCATTAGTTATTTTTAAAATACTAAGCCACTAGCAAAATATCTTTTGTCTATAGCGTTTTCTTCTGTGTTCCTAAAATTTTCAGGGAGTGGGGGAAAGGCAAGCAAAATCCAGTTCCATAAAAACAGCAGGTATAATAATATTTTCACAGCAGGTTGATATTCAATGAACGTTCAACAAATTCAGGATTGATGTCTGAGACATTAGTGGTTTCTTCAAGACTGGATTGATTTGGTCTTTTCCTGTAATGTATCTGGGACATAGGACTGTTAATTAGATTAATTAACTATAACATGATTTATAAGGCAGTTATAATAAAACTGTGGTTACCAATGTATTTAATTGTATCACCATGTTTTGAGTTGACATTTAGAAAAGCATATGAAAGGCATGGACACTGTGAATGCTGACACTGTCACTTTGAAGGTTCTTTTGAGAAAACATTTTCTCTACATATAGTTGTGCAAAGGAGAACTACAGCTTGCTCCACTGAGCAAAGCTTCTTGTAGCATGAGGAAATAATTGGAGTGTTCACCAGGTTAAATTCTTTCTATGGGCTCACATTGCAAGAAAAAAGTTGATAGGGAAGTAGCTACTTTATTTTTCCACAGGTTACTGTCTTTGATAAGGCACCACATATCTTTTGCTTACCACCCTTAAAAAAAACCAAAACCAAACAGAAGAAACCAAGCCAAAACCCACAAAATTCCCCAAAAACCCAACAAACCAAAAAATGACAAAACAAACTTTTTTGAGCTTTGAATTCAGTGTGTTTTCAGTTGTTGCATGGGTACAACGTGTAACATTTCTTACAAGACATAGTAAAGGTAGAATAAAAATAGCATTTAATCTTTAATTCAATGTTGCTTGAATCTGAAGATTGACATAGAGAAGTGACAGTAATATCAAATGGGTCCATGTTTTCTGTAATGCAAGATGTTTGTGAAGGATCTGAGATCTATTTGGGTTGATACCGAAAAGAAATGATTGATTTGTTCCCAGATCTGTAAATTACTCGTGCATGTTTTTGACTTGCTTGAGTGGATCCTCCAGACCAATATGATATGCTGGAGTCTAATAATTTGTTCAAGGGTTTGCAAGCTCACAGCTTTCTTGTTTGTATGCTCTAGTTGCTGTAATTAGCTGTTACTGTCCGAAGTCTGTTTGAATGACTTTTCTGTTAATTTGGATTCTTTGTCACGAGGAACTGATTTTTATTGCTAGTAGTAAAGCTTCAATGATTATATTAAAGAACATATTAAGCAAATATAATCCTATTCTTCTGAATTTGTAAATTAAAAGGCCTATTAACCTCACGAAGCTGGAGAAGTTCACTGACAGTGTTTGAAATGTTTGGCTCCCTATTTATTTTTCATTCCTTGATATAGTACCCACAAGATATCTATGCCAAAAGAAATTGAAATGAAGTGACCAAATATTTTGTTTAAAATTAAAAATTAACTATTTTTTACTGTTACCTAGGGATAGTAGCAAACAGGGAGCGACAGATTTGACAGAAGACTGTTTACCTATGATCACCATCCCTGGAGGTGTTTAAAGAACACAAATGTGGTAATTAGGGACATGATTTAGTGGCATGATGATGAATAGGTTGGCGGTTGGACTTGGAAGATCTTAGAGGTCTCTTCCAACCTTAATGATTCTGTGATTTAAGCTTTTGAGTTCCATCTTGAGAGAAGCTAATATTACAAACTCAAGTTAGAATTACTAACATTGTTGTGGTTGTGATGCTAGTATAAGAAGCATGGTTTAGAGTCATCGAACTCAAGCATGGAAAACAAACTATCGGTTTCTTATTTTATGCTTGTTTTAAGTAAAAATCTGAGATGTGATTTTTACCAATAAATAAATTTAGTAATGCAATCAAAGTTCTTACTATCCAGGGAGTTTTAGTTTCCCTTCAAGGAGTATCAAGTGGTTCCTTATTGAACTTGACCAGCCGCAAGTAGTTGATGACAGCAGTAATTAGGCATCCACTTCCTTACACATAATGAACAAACAAATGATGAGGACGACACAGTTTGTTTGCGTTCATTTACATGATTTATTTGACTAAGGAGGTTTGTCTGATAATAAATGCAGAGAACCACAAGTTGGACTTTCTGGCTTCTTGCTCTGTGTCTGTTTTAGCTTTTATACAGCCAGTTAGAATGGGACATTGGTTACAGATAGGCTATACAGGAGGCTTTAAGAGGGCCATACAGTGTGGAAAACTTGTCTGTTTCTAATGTAAAGGATTTTGCAAGGTCTGTCACAACAATCATGGGGCTTTTAGAAAAGGTATGTCCCACAAGTTATCTGGTAGAGGTTTCTTATGGTCAATCATTTAATCCTTTAATGAACTAGTTTTTCAAAGTTAAGTTAAACTGGGCTCTACATTTTGCTCTTTACCCACCATTCTTTCTACTTCTGTCTACACATGTTCTGTTGGATGCTAGATTTTTCCAGCTCCCCCCTTCCTCACTGTTTCTTCTCTGCATGGACCAGTGTAGAGAGCAATTCATATAAGCAGATGGAAGAAAATGGAGCTGGACTTCTTGCAATGGTCAGCTGAGGTTTAGGGTCCAGGAGCCTTTAATCTGGATGTTGTGCCCCAGAGCAATGCATGGCACAATGAAGCATCTTGGTTAGTTGCAGCATTAGCAGTTTTGAGCTGTCCCTGTCAGTCTTGCTGAAGCTTAGAATTTGGCAATTTACATTCCTGAAATCACAAGTTATCTCCATTCCTTTAGCCTTTTGAATGCTATTCCTACCTGTGTAAGTGCACACCTATAACTTATCTGAGGAACAACAGTGCTGATTAAAAACTTGACCCTCTGATATTATTGCTACTGCCCTGGCCAGTTAGCTTGCTGTGTGTAGATTGAGAGCTAAAGCTGGGAATCAGGTTGGTCTGGCTACGCCTATGATATAGAAAGAAGAGGATGCCTGAAGTGCACTTTTCTACTAGTGAGCTCTTTTCTGTACTTTAAGAAATTTCCCTCGAGTCTTTGACACCCTGCAAAAGATATCAAAGGACGTGATTTTTCTTGCATGAGGACAGCCATCAAATCCACTCTGGCCTTACAGGGGTTGAACTTAATTGGGGTTTTCAGGTGCAGCCTTGTATACACTAAGGCAGTGAGAAGAGGACTTGTTACCTATTTCTTTGTGAGGAAGAGTCATTGACAAGCTTACCAAGACTGACTGACTGCTCCCTCAAGTTGATTTTTTTGTGTGTTTTTAGGTTTTTTTATTTGTTTGTTGTGTTTTTTTTTTCTGCCCCACTGGTTTAGCAGGCATCTTATATCTAGCTGAAGTCAAGTGGCCAATTCCACAGCTAGTTTTCGTCAAATATCTGACACTATTTGCTTGTTATATAACTGGAAAAAGAAGGGCAAAGTATTTATTTGCAAAGTAAGCCAGTACTATGCTCTGAGAGCAGGATACATGCCTTTCAAATAGGTACTTTTATTCCCAGTAAACAGAACAGAGGACCCATGTAAGTGAAAATGCAGAGGATAATATTTGTCTCTTGTTCCTTCTGAGGAACTAGGAACTTCCAGTAGCTTCAAACACAGCTGGATTTTGGCCAAAGAGGTTGAATACAGAAGAGTTTGGATTTCTAGCCTCATAACTGAGGCATACTGGTACATTGTCAAGAGTCATGAGTTCCTGTGTATTAAAAGTGCTTAAACTGAGTTTAGAAATGAATTCCACACTTCATTGCTGTTGAAGTACCTCAAGCATTAAGATTAGTCTTGAGTATCTACTCTTTTTAATAGTCTTTGTTTAAAAGATTTCAATCTGATGAGTTGTGGATAGGTGAGAAATGCAGAATCTTAAGAGGAAGCAACAAAGAAACAGACTTGATCTGCCTATATAGTCATTAACAAACCAAAACATAGATTTAGTGTGTGCTGTCAGATATCTCAGGCAGAAAGTAGGAAGCACTTCTGAGAATCTGAGTTTTTAACTACCTGTATCTTCCTTAACTGGGTCACTGAAGTTAACAGTATTTGAGTAGCCCTCTAAAATGTCTCTTGGGCATTAAGGTGCGTGCAAATTGCTGTGTGGGTCTAGCACTTAAATCATTGTTAGTCATCTCATGTTGGAGATTGTCCCTTTAAAATTTTTGATGTTCAGGTAACTTGCTACCATGGTAATCTGGTAAACTGTGCACCAAAGATATTACACCTACTGATTGGTACATGCATATGTAAAAATTCTGCTTAGAACTTGGCAGAGACATTGCTAAATCTACTGTGTGGCAGTAAAGCAGAGGCTTGTAAAACAAAACTCAAACAGTTTTTGCCAAAAATGGGTTTAAAATGGTCCAAATGTTTCTTAGGTTTGGTTGAGATGAAAGGATTCCAGTGTATGAGTTAAGCTTTGAAAGCTAATTGAAAAGACAAATTTGGAGAGCAGATTGGAATTTGACATAAAATTGCTCTGTATGAATGAATTCAGCCTAAGATGGTCAGATCTAGAATACAAACTAGTTCCACCTCTACTCCACTGTGAAAAAATTCATTAGTCTACATCTCTGTACTTTGCCAATGGCAAACCCTGTGTTTCACTTGCTATTCCAAACATAGGTAAGAAAAATAATGGCTTTAAGAAGAAAGTTATTTAAAACTAATCATTTTTTTGTGGAATTAAAAGCATCAGTGCTACACAGCTCTTTACTGCACAACAGCAAACATGCTTTTGTTGTTTCAAGGACTATGCAGGAAATCTTTGTCTTTGCTGCTTTTACTTGTCAGGCACACAGAAGCTATGTTTAAAGTAGTAGACCTGGAAACACTTCCAGTCTCTGGGGTCTGGGCATGTCTGACTCTGACCTCATCTCATGTTGTGGCAAGGCTCAAGCACAAACTAAGCCTTCTGCTTCAGCCTGCAGCCATATATCCCAACCATGCTCTGAGACCCAAGTTGCTACCAGTTCCTTTCTCTTTCCTGCTGTCCCCCCTGGTGCTGTTGATTGATGGGAGGGAAACCTGAGTATGAGACCAGATGGGAGCCAGACTATTCAATAGCTGTTTTGCCTGATCTGGGTGATCAGGAGCCCAAAGTACATAGTAAGATAAAATGTTCTGCAGTAGGCACCCAGCTTATTAGCCTAGGCACAGCCAGAAAGTAACTCATGGGCAGGAGTAGCTTGTGTACCTCTAACCTAAGTAGGTAGAGGAAGTTACATGTGATGTTATTGTGTATTTATCAAATTGTATGTGATCACATACATGAAGGCTTCCAATATGACTTAATTCGCCAGCAGCTTTTATTTCATGTAGTGGAGGAGAATCAATAAAACTATATATAATAGCACATCTTCAAACAAGTCATGGAAAACAATTAAAAGTGATAGATGTATTTGTTAATGTCTAGGATTACAGGTTGAATCCTTTCTTACAGATGGAAAAAACACTGAAGGGGAAACCCTTTTATTGTGGAAGGTTGTAGCTGCTTTCACAAACCAAGCTAGTGAAAAGAACTGCATTTGTCAAAAGTTTTCTACAGGTTATACCCAACTGGGAGACAGTACTATGAATAAACAGCATGGTGTCTGGTTAAAGAGTTTATTACGTATGCACATCAGGAAATGATAAAGACGTAGGAATTCCTCTTCTGAGGAAGAGGAATTTCTAGCAGGTTTCTAATGTGCTCTATTTAAAATGTAAGTTATACTAACTGGTGTTTGCCACTGTTAGAAGGTTGCAGAGATTTTCATATGCCTGTGTTCTTAAGTGAAAAGTGGAAAACAGGCAAAAATGTAAAAACTTTCAAATTTAGGACCAGACAAAAGCAAAAAGTTACCCATTTGAAATCCAAAGAACTTTACAATGCTGCAAGTAAGTAAAAGCAGATGTTGTAAAGTTTAGAAAATCAAGACATTTTCCTGTTTCCACTCAATATTTCTAAATACACTATAAATAAGCTTTGAAGTAGTAGAAAATAGTGTTTGTTTTGCTGATAGCATCTTTTTTATAAAAAAGCTTTATCAATGCTTGTTTAAGTTAGACTAAATGATATTTGTGTGGTTAAACTGGCTGTATCTCTTCCAAATACAATGCTAAATGACTTACAGCATCTGAGCCCTTCAGAAACCTGTCTGATCTTTTGAGTTTATTTTCAAAGTAAATATTGTCTATTTACAGAATCTAAAAAAAATTAAACAGATCTTTTGCAAGTTCCTCAAAAGAACATGATTTTATTGCTGTAAAAAAGCCTAAATCAAAGAATTGTTCTTAAATGTTTACCCAAGACAGTAAGCAGTCAGTATGGTTCTGTGGCTCATTGTTTCTAGGCATATGCATTACTTTCAATAAATGTTCAGAGGCCTTAATAAGCAAATTAATCTATATCTTTGTTATTCTGAAGGCACCTACTAAAGATAATGCACTTTAATAGAACCACATAAAAGATAAAGTTACCACTGAACAACAGACTTTCTGAATTGCAAGGTGTCTGTTGAATGAAGCAGTGTTTCAAAGCAGCAATCATATTTGGGGGCATGCATATCAAAACAGCATGGGGATTAAAGGAAGACTGGGATTGCAAGTTAAAATAAAACAATATATGCAGTCAGTAGCCAGCAAAAGACAATATTGTCATTCCTCAATTAGTGAGTCCAGAGGAGGCTGACTGTTGAGAATGACAAAGGAATTAAGCAGTCATGATATTCATCACACAATATTGACATTCTTTCACACAGAGTTGTTTCTCTTTTTATAGCACTAAGGTCTTGAGCTTGAGAGAGGAAGAGGAGGAAATTTTTTCTTTTTTCTCATTTCCAGTGTGAGCTACCTGGTGATCCATATGGGTACACAATCTGCAGAAAGCACTGGTTTTGAAATGGTTTTGGTTGGCATCTGCAAAATACTCACGCATGTAGATTCATTTGTATTCCCAAACAAGAGGAGTAAGCATCTGTTTGGCATTTTCCAAGAGTGTATATACAGGTGCAAATAGTGTATGCAACACAAGCAAATTCCTCTCAAGTTATTTTAGACAGCTATATTTGTGTTAAGTTGTTCTGGGCCCTCTCTGTAGTCCTTAGGTATAAGTAAGTCTCTTTTAGGACAGTGGTCATCTGACCTGGTTTAATAGTCTTGTGCTTTTGTCTCTGATTACAAAGTGAGTCTAGCTCAGACATTTGTGTTGGTTCCCCAGATCTTCTTTACATGAACTAACACTTTGAATAACTAGTTTCCTCTATGTATCATCTACTTTTCCAGATTCCTCTAGTTTTTGAGTAGGGCAACACTAAAATTTTTAACTTAATCTGCCTGGGTTGCTTGAACATAAGTTGCCATAGCAGAAGTTTCTAGCAAAGTAGCACATGTATTTGTGATCTTAGGCACAGAACGTGATACAGCTCACTAGAAAATAATACAACTGTGAAACCTTTTGGCTGCCAGAACAGGTCATGTTTTGGTATATAATCAGCTCTTAGTTACCTGGGGTAACTTTGTATGGAGAAGAGGAAGGGTTTGGAAAAACCTGGTAAGTTCAGCCACAGGAAAGAGGTAAATTAAGCTGTAAAAATGTACCCTGAGGGCTTAATGGAACAATGAAAAAAATTGTTGACTACAACGGTACACATAAAGGCACTGGGCCTAAAGACAACAGACTTCTGCATTGGTCCAGCTTGTCTGGATTAAGGCTCTACCTGCACCTAACCTGGCTCAAACCTAAATTAGTTTGGAGTCTGTGCAGCCCTGGTACTATTAAACAGCTCACAGATGAGTGACTGTTGGCTATTTGCTATAGTATTTCTTCATGCACAATGCTGTGCACATTGCACTAGTGAGAATAGTGTGTGGAACACCAAAAAAGGGAAATGTGTTTTCTTTATGTTCATGTAATTATCCTGTTAGTATTCTTATAAGCTATGTCTGAAATCTGCATCTCAGGACAACTATGTCTGTAGGCTGCATTTTACTTCATTTAATTTTTAATTCAGTTATGTACTTTTCTGAAGCCAAATATTGACCAGCCTACAAGCAGCAGGACCTTTTGATCAAAGCATCACCTGCACTACATTACTGACCTAGTCATATTTCTATAGTTTCTATTTCCATTCACTCCTTGTCTTCTGTGATAAGACAACCTTATTGATATTCCAGATATGTCAAGCTGTATCGGGGGCTTTCATTTACTGAAGGTGGAAGCTCCTTTGGTCCCTCTTTCCCTTACGTGTGTAGAATATTTAGCACTAGGAACCTGGAGTTTGGGATTTTTTTTTTGCTGTAGTCTGTAGATGCCAGCATAATGAAAATAGTACAAGTACCCAAGCTGACTGAGAACTTGAACGAAACACAGCTTGTATTGTGTATACCAACTTCAAGCCCACAAAAGGTAATTTAATTTGGCCTTCTGACAAACTACATTTTGGTCTTAGAGCCATAGTGATTTAAAAACATTGGGAGGAAGAGGGTTCAAAATATTTATGAAAACCATGTACTACTGGGAAAATCTCCATCAGTGAATTTAAAATTATTTTTTGAAACTGGGAAAGTTGCATAAGCAATTTTGTAGTTACTTTTAAATTAATAAATTCTATTGGCATTCTTTGGCTTCTCTGACATGAATTAGTTAATTACTTGATTTACTTATTTTCAGAAGAGAAGCTTAGAATTCACTTACATGTCAACTACATATTTTTCTCATTTATTAATAGTCCTTTTGTCACTTTTAATCTCCACAAAGAAACGAGTCCTCAGGATATTTCAGATATAGTTCATTTTAATGAAGTTACTACAACATTTTAGTATCAAGAACACTGTTGCTACATACAGGAAGTACTGGTAACAGTCAGACTAAGTTCTGTAATCTGCTGTTGCAGAAGCAGAGCACAGTAGACTATTCCCTTTTGTAGTATGTTATATATTCTCAGCTTCATGTGTGTATCACAGAAATTGTTTCCACAGGAGCTGAGATAAGCAAAGATGTCACAATTCATACTGATCTTTGGAAGTACATATAATTTTTTTGGCACAATATGATTCACACTGTGCCATGTCCTTCTGTGTGCCATGGTATAAAACAATACACTTTTTTCTGCAGCAAGACCTGCTAATCACTACTTTCCCTGAAAGAATTTCCTGTCTTTCTGGACTGTTCTGGCATTACTCTTCCATTTATCATATCACTTTCATCTCTTGCCTTGAAGGACATCTCTGGAAAAGCTTCCCATATAGAAGATTTTGCTATGACTTTTGAAATTCAAAGGACTCTGCCAGACGTATAAACTACATGTAGACACTTTTTTCACTACCAAAAATCTGGACCTCAGTGGTAGGGCAAATTCATTAAGAATATGTAGTAACTATCCATGCTCTCTGTCTTTAACTTTTAACAGTGAAAATATTAATTACTGCTCCCAGCTTAGAACATTACTACTTAATACTGTGCTGTACCTATTTTTTTTTTTTCAAGCAATGTTTTCCTTCATTATTGGGGATGTATTTCTTTTTTTCAAGCTTGAATATTATATTGTTGGATTCTATCTTGCCATAAATTTACAGTCTGATTTCCAGTGTTACAGAAAAAGCTTTTGTTTGTTATAAAGACAAAGTGTTGTTCTGGCACACACTGTTAAGGCAGCTAGAAGAGGATTATTTTAGGAAGAAAGAAACTGGAAAATTTTAAGGTATGCAGGTTTTAATGGACAGCAAGACAGGCAAAGACATGGATGTATGAAGGGGAAGATGTGTGAAATAAAAGCAAGAATATTTATTTTGAAGCTTTGGGGTTACTTTTTTCTTAAAAAGGCAAAGATAACTAAGTTCGGGTACATAATTAGACATAATTCATAGTTGGACTTTTAAGATATTTTTTGTTTGCTTATTGAAGAGGACTGTGAAGACACCTGAAGTTGCTAGGTAGGAACCTGTGGGGAAAAAAGTCAAGTCAATACCACTTTAATTTATTTTCCATTTTTATGTTTTGCATTTTGTAAATTATACAAAGTAAGACATCGAAGGTCCCTTCCAACCTAAACCATTCTTTGTGATCATCTCTTTAGTATACTTCAAAGAGGTAGATTGAGTTCTAAAATCCTGTTTGGAGTACTGTAAGAATACCTTACAGAGCAAGTATACAGTTTGAACATTGCTGCTACCATATTTCATTGCAATATGCTCAGTTATGTATGTGTTCATGTCTGAAGTCCTAAAGTCCTGTCTGGGAGAACTACTTATGAAATATCTTGACATGTGTGTCATGAGCACATAGTGCTGCTTCTACCTTTTCCATTTTTTTCCTAGACACAGAACAAGGTAATGTAATATTCCTTTTGTGTGTCTGTCTTGCTTGTCATGTATGAGAAGAATCTTGTAAGTCTCTAATGGGTGAAAGCCAGGAATAAAAAAAATTATGGAGAGCCTAAGAGTGCACACTGGCTTCTGGGAACACATTCTTGAATTCAAGAAATCCCAAACCAGCCCACAGTAGGAGGGCCCCAAGACAGGAAGCCATTGGGTACAGTAACAGTTCCAATGCTTCCAAGTATATATGTATCTTATTTTCCAACTGTATCTTGGTAGCTTTGTACACTCAGCTACATGCTTTATTTTTCTCACAGTAGTTAAATGTCACCACTCTTGAAACTAGGTTTTCCAAATTGATATATGTGCAGCTGCATCCTAAAATTGAGCCAGGAACACCAATGATGGTATGTACCAAAGCTCCTGGCCCTGGTGGTGATAGCTGCTGGTGGAGTGGAAAAAACTCTTGCCTCTGACATTTTTGTGAACTTAATCTTGCTTATCTGCCTCTTAATTAAACCTACTGGACAGTGTATGCAGTCTAGCAAAACTACTATGGACGTGCTACAATTAATATAATTGGTCTGTAGTGCTACTTAAGCTGTTTCTACTAGGGTAAAAAACTTTAAATTCCAACTTTGCTGCCTTATAACTTTCCCTAGTAGCAAAATCTAGTCTGTACAAGCAGATGAAGTTAGTCATCAACTGTGAGCAACTTCAGGCAATTGGGGGTCACTGATTCCAAACCCAAGAACCTTTGTTTGAAAACATCTTTCTGGTAGTTCCCAGCTGTTCATATCAGCTGGACTTAAAGAAGATTTCTTCGAACTGGGCTAGAGAGAGGGGGACAGTTTCTTCAGGCCCACCTCCTCACAGGTCTCCCAGTGTTTACATGTGCACTGCTTGGTGCTTACAGTCCCTTCATTCAGAGAAGGGAAACTTCAAGTTCTAACTGTTAAGTGTATTGCTGCTATAGCATTTCATCACAACTTAAAAGAGCATCATATGGTTTTATTTGTATGGGTGGATAAAACTATGTAAGGATTGTAACATTAAATTAGACTTAATTAGGATCTCTGAGGAAGAGACTACTTTATTCACTTCCCAGGAAGACAGCTGTTTATATAGAGGCCCCTATATGTCTCAGGTGTGTGAGTGAACTGATACTGTAATCTTTACATATACATGATTTGTTCATATGTTTTACTAAATATTCAATATAGAAAAGAGGTTCAAAGCACTATACCTGGCATGTGGCATGGAAAATAATAATGTCACGTATGTTCTTCTGGTTTTTGTTTCACACTTTTGTGATTGCAGCAAAGGTGACACTGATGTCCAAATGAAGCCAGTGTTCTCAGGTAACTATTTTATGACCAAGTATCCAGCCCACTGATTTATTCAGCTTTTTATCTGGAAACATTTAATGTATAAAAGAGAGTCTATTACATTAAAATTTTTCTGCGAGGCCAAAGAAAGCTAGCAGAGAGTACACTGATAACTTTCTGTTTCTGTTTGAGAAGAAATACAATGTTTTATATTAAAAATGAGCTATGGCTATATATATAACTTTCTGATGGATATACTGCTTTGCTTGTAGTATTTGGGATAACAAAGGAAAATGAAAATCATAGAGCAGAGTAGGATTTTTTTTTTCTTCAATCAGAAGTGGTACAAAGCTTAACCTAAAGATACTGATGTGAGAACTAAGCATCTGGGAGGAGTTTAGGAACATATCAACTATTTGACCTGGCAAACCAGTCATGTTATGACTCATGATTCGTCTGAGAGCTGATATTTGCTTAGCTTAGTTTGACAGTTTCAGAAGAACATTTTTTTGGAGGGTGGGGAAGATGTGTTTTGGTTTGGGCTCTTTTTTGTGGCTTTTTTTTTCTTTTTAGAACTCCTGCTCATTCCCTTTCTTAGTGCAAGGATGCACACTAATTTTTTTCAGAAACTAAGGAGTAATATTTTCTAGTTTGTTTTCTGAATTCATTTATTGGTAGCACATCTCTGGGCTGTTACACTATTCCTTTCTAACTACACTGGCTAGAGGGATGGTGTTCATTCTTAGTTACCAAAGCTTTTATATATGCCACATGTGCAGTGGTGATACCAGCTGACAAATTGCAGAGTCATCTGATAAATTGTATTTACATCCACCTTTGACCACCTCACCTGCTTTCTGCCACTAATCTATCTCCACTGGGATTTATCCAACATTCCAAATGTTGGAGCGGCTTCAAACATCTGCTAATTCAAAAAAAAAAATCAACCTGCCAAAGAAATTTCCTGCTTTTCTCCTAGCCAATGAAGTACTCTCTGCCTCCAAAAAATACACTGGCCTATGTAAAAAAAAATGGACAATAATCAACTGTACACCCATGGTATTGTGTTGTAGTCTACAAACCTTCATATTTCCAATGCTTTTGGCTTCAGTAAGAGATGTTGTTCTGAGAATTGAACTTTAAACCTGTATGCTTTTATTTATAAAGTTCTTTTGGAAGGCAGCTGATTTCAGTTCAGTGCATAGTTAGCCTATGTGCCCACTAATGTTAGTAGGAACAGTGTTGGGCTGCTGAGAACTTGAAAAAAGTCTTCAGTTATGGTACAGATTCCTTCGCTGGAAGCTCTGGCTTGTGATTACTTTGTGTTGAAATTAAATTTAAGTCCGTTATTAATATTTCCCAAAGGCTTTATGACTGTTCAGTGTTTGGAAGACTAATTTAATTCTAGCAGGTCTCTGTATTGGCAGTGTTTGTATTTAAGCTCTGGTGGCTCCACATACTTAATCATAAACCTATATTCAAGCTTGATATTAAACATTTCCCTCAGAAGTACCCCTCTGAAATAAGGTGTCGGTTTTTGAATAACTTCAACCTAAGTCACAAACTATTTTGATCTGTAAATGGCATATGGCTGATCTTAAGTGGAACATGAAACAAGTGGCTTCACAAAGCAATTAGATATTTGCTACTGCTTTTATAAATAGACTTTATGGACTGCTTGGTTAATGCTACTGAGGAGAACAGATAAACACAGGACCTCTAACATGAAAATACGAGAGAACCAGTAAATATGTGGGGTGGTTTCGGGTAGCAACTCAACATCTCTGGTATGAAATGTTGGTCAGGAAATATGCTGCAACAGGCTGTGCTTTACAGTCTACAGTATTCTTGGCTCCAGCATCTTATTCACTAATAAAAATGAATGTGCAATATAATGTGTGATAGTCACCATTACTGTGGAAATATGATCACATGTGGAAGTATTTCATAACTACTTGCAAACATCTTTGCTTTTAAAAGTACTTACACGCTGGTTTAAAATAGTACTTATCGTCTAATAGGGAATGTACTTGTAAATAATTTTCTCAACTCTGTTCACCTGCACTTCTTCAAACAGGCACTTTGAAGATATCACCATTTTTGTTACTCACTCAAAATCTGAGAAATATCTTCTTGTGCTTTATCAAACTGTTAAACAAGACCCTTACCAGCTGAGTATGTTCTTTTTAAAATTCTTGGAGATTCTGGGATATAAAGAAGTATCAAAAATGAGCCCCTTTTAATTAATGGTAGGAATACTCAACACATTTGCTAATAGTCACTAGAGGGAAAACACTTTTTTTTCCACAATAAAATGTAGTTAGTGTGAATAATGCCAGACCAATAAAATTGGAGACTGATGTTTTCTAGTTGATTTGTGAGAGTACAGTGGGAAACTGTAGAAATTACTGATTATTGCTGCTAAATAAAACTGAAATTATAATGGAGACTGCCAGTAAATACCTGAAGTGTTTTTAAACAGATACTTAAATTATGATTTTAGAATTTTCTCAATATGAGAATGAATAGTGTTCTAATAAGAACAGAATTCATCAGTAAAAATTCTGTAAATCTGATTTCTTTTGAAGTATCTGCCTCTGAAATTCCTATTTGTAGTGTATGTGCACAAAGTGTCCTGCGTTATTTAAAACTTGCTTTTATGTAATGAATTGTGCTTATGATGGATAGGGTCTTGCATAGGTGAATATGACAAACACTGAGATTAATCAATCATTTAATTTCTCTTCCCTTATAAAGGAGGAGGCAGTGTGGACACAGTGGAGAAAAGGGTGAAGAAATATGAACTAATGAACTAATATGAACTAATATGCAAATGAAACACAAAATGAGTACTTTTTTCCATTTTGTTGTTCCCTGGGATTTCAGTATCTTTAAATCTATTTTTGTCAAGGATGAAATTTTCCTAAAGATAACATGAGGGAGTAATTGTCATATGTAAGGTATCAGTTCTAGGAGTATAAAAACATTTGTTTATCTTTTCAGTATTTGTCAGTGTTCTTTGTGTTTCTCTGAAACTGTTTTCTAGTCCTTGCTCTGTTTCTCTCATTAAGTTAAAGAAAACCAAAACACGCATCTGGAAAGGCAGCAAGAAAAAGGTATTATGAATTATTTTAAATTAAGGATGGATGTTAACATATATACATAAATATTTAGGTATGTACTTGTATATATAGATGTATACTAACATCCCAAAATTAAACTTTATAAATATAATGCACTACACTATATAGAGATGTTGGCTTTATAGCAGTGCCAGAACCGAATTTTTAAAACTATTTTGTTTCCCTATTTAGCATACATTTTGGAAATGGAAGAGATGTTTCTGAAGCAATTTCATAATGTCTAGAGATTGGTTGCTGGTATCTATTTCTGTTTTAGCGTTAACATATTTCTGCTGTTCCTTGAAATAAGGGGAAATATTTAGCTGTTTATTTAATTGTGCTTTTAGCCTGCCATGTGGCAGCAGAAGCAAGGAAGTTTCACATTCTCCACTCTGTTGTCAGCTTTAAAAGACACATCAACAAGTATAAGGTATCAAATTCAAATATGTTTTTCCATGGCAGATAAGGGTTGCCCATAGTGTAACAGTAAAAGAAAAACAAGATGATCAAAACTGTTTTGAAAAGAAGCTACTTTTACTATTGACTTGTCTGCAAATAGCTTTCTTAATCACTTTCTGTAGTCATTGTGTTAGACTGATTTCAGATATTTGATAGAATAATCCCTAAAATAATGAACTAACTCCCAGCTAATTTACTCAATGCCATCTATAAGTTATAGCAAAATACATTGCTCTTGGTTTGCAATTATGTAGTTAAGAATATTACTCAGTGCATCATCAGAATCATTGCATGTCTAGGAAGTACGTGTGTTTGTCAGTGTCTTTCTATTTTGAATTATTTGCTTCTCAGCAGTCCTTTCCAACTGGGTTTGCCTTTGACTCACTGTGAATGGGTTGTTGACTCACTGTGAATGGGTTGGCTCAGATGTAGGTAACCTGTGAGATGAATGCACACTCTTAGGAATCTTCCTAGGAAGCTAGCTAGCTTTAAAAATACTGCAGCTCTGTTAAATAAGTGTTTAGGTGAAAAAAAACCCAAAATTATTTCTTTAATATAAGATATTGTAGCTTTGGAAGAAGAGAATAGGGATATTTTGACAATAAAATGTGTGGCATTTCCTGTTGGTTGAAATTTTGGGTTGCTTACTAAGTTAATATTTAATGTTATCATTGGCAAGGTATATATCTGTAGGAAAATATCAGTGCAAAGTTTACTAGTGAGATGGGAGTACAGGCCATAAAAATTCTCAGTTTCCCTTTTAAAAACTTAATCCATTTGTCCAACAGAAATGAATGCAGAAGGACTAGGGGTTTTGAACTTCCCTCACATCTGGGTATAGCAGTGTATTTTGACTCCAAGCACAATAAAACAATCTTACTTGCTGGTGGTATATGACATAATGACCCAAATATGTTTTTAAAAAATCATTTATTGCTGTACATAAACAGCTAAGTTAGCACGAGGGATGATAAAATAACATTGGTAATTCTTCCTTTAGCTGGGAACCATTGGTGGCCCATTAGGATTCCAGATGTAGCCATGTGTGCTTTTCCATTTGTTTTCTAATGTCTAGTGCTTGGGCCCTTGGTACCTTGGCTGTGGTTGTCAAGTGTGTTGGCTTTTCAGCTTGAGGTCTTCCTGGAGAAACATACTGGCCTAGCTAATAGCTATAAAGCAGCTTATTGTCTTGGGCCTAGTTTGTTGGGACTAGCTGGGTAGAGGGCAGCTTCCTGTCAAAGGTCAAACACCAGCTTGACCAAGTTTTTTATGGTAAACACTTGCAACTGGACCTCAAAATCTACATGTTAAAATATAAAGAAAAGTTGTTTTAAAATAATATTTAAAAGGCAGCAATCTGTGACAAATCATATCTACTAAGAGTACATTGGATTACATTCAGGTATTTAAGTATTATATGGAAAGTATTTTCTAATTTCTTTTGCAGCCATAATGTAAAGTATTAAAATGGAATAGTGGAAGAGGAAAAAATTACTAGAGAAAATAATAATAATAAATTCTTGCTGCCTGAAAACTAAAATAAAACCTTTACTTTTTATGAGTTAGGATTCAGAGCTGTCTTTATTGATAGTCTTGTGATGTTAATTTAAGCCAAACCACTTCACATATCAAGCTTACATTAAGCAAAGGCATGGTAAGAACAGAGCTGCTCTTAATGTCAGTATATTGGTACTTGTTTTTATAGATCCAGGCTGTCAAAAGTGTTGACTAGTTTAGTCCAGCTGAGTTTCCTGGGACTATTTATGTGAGTAGTTCTCATCTAGAAGTAACTGTTTGTCATTCTGGCCCTACCTGATTTCAGTGTCTTTGCAGCCTACAGTGATGAGACTGCCTCTGTTGAAACACATTCAGTGGCCATGTAAAAAGTATATATTGTGAAAAATATTGATTTAAAAAAAAATTATTATACATGTTTTACTAGTACTGACCCTAAAATATGGGTCTTGACATTCCTGAACTGTTTGTGAATATGTATGTGTGCATATCTGTGTTTTCATATGTGAATGTATTTTATATAATCACCTGCCAATATAATACAAATTGATCTGAATTTACACTTTTTGAGGTCCAAGAACATCATGGAACTGTAAGGTGCTTTGCATCATCTGTACTAACTATGCTTTCCTGGCATTCACAACACTTTGATTTTCTTAGCTTTAAATTTATGGATTTTAAAAGCCTGTGGGGGCATTTCTGAAATATGAACAGTTTTAAACATTAGCTAGTCTTAAGCTTTCCAATACAACTAAATTAACCTAGATTCAATAATAGATGTAGATGTCTAACCTCACAAGTAAATACAGAACACACGGACAGGACTCATTATTCAAAATGTAAAGCACAAAATAATTACCGGCTGATCCATATGTCTGAGGAAGTGTTGATGGTAACCTGTAATTCCTCCTTGTGACAATCCAAGTTTATATTACTTTTTTAAAGCTAAACAGCAGAACTTTTTTGTCTGCTTGTGTAAGTAGTTCAGCTGAAGTCATGAGGACTAGTCGTATGCCTACTGTTTTCTGGAAGAACATTTTGAGAGGGTTCAGACCCAAATTAGCTACAGCCTGTCATCTAGCCAGAAGGCTGTGGACTAAACAGAATGAGAACCCTTCTGTCTCCTTGCAAAGCGTCCTGTGCAACACAGACTGCAGAATTCCAGAGGTCACAGCAAGAATGTATTTGCTGGTGAGGTCTAGGGCTATCATATTCGGTGGGAAATATCTTTTTTCCTCTCTTGCTACCAAAGTGATTATCAGAACAGAAAATAATCTTGCTGTCCTTTATCAAAACACCTGAATAAGCACTTCAGAAACAAAATGCAACTGAAGGGGGATGGCTGGAGCAGGCATGGCTAGAAGGAAAAGAGGGTGCAGGAAAGGAAAAAGAAATGGAAGGCCCAAGAAGTTGAGACTGACCTCATCTTGTGGCACAGCAATGTGAGTAATCAAGAGCACTACCCAAGTGTTAAGTTCTTTTGAGCAGAGCTGACCAGATTTACTACTCTTACAGATATTCAGTACACCTAATTTCTTTTCTAAGCTCTATATATTTTCATTATTCATCAGATTGTTTACTTCTGTACCCATTTACCATGTTTATACTACAAATACCGTATTGAAAGTTAGGTTTCAGATAACAAAACTATCATAATTTTATGAAGCTTGTTATGCTAGCAGAGAATCGAACCAAAGTATAGTGAGAAGTACCTGCCTTAACAGTTTTGTGGCCGTGTCTGGCATTAATTTTCAGTTTACAAGAGTCTTATTTGTCTGCACCATTAGATTTGTGTAGTAACGTATATAGTGTTCTTTTGTGCAGTGTTTTGTTTTTACTTTTCTCTACCTGGAGCATACTAATCATAAAATGGTAATCAATATAGAAATTTTCTTAAAGAAATTCTTTAATTTATAGAACACTCTGAATTGTTGTGCAGCCTAATCCACTTGACTAGCTCATTCCATAGCTGAATCAGTGTCTTAGTTCCTTTCTTTGATCATTTCTGCTCCAAACCAGAAAAATTCCTTTGTGGTGTGAAAGACTGAAAACTGACTAAATCCCAGCCCTTTCGGCTTTGCAAGTTAGTATTGTGTACCTATCAGTACAATGTTATTTGAGAAGCCACTGGAGCTGCTAGGTTCTACATGGATAATTCCATGTCCTTGTCAAAGAAGGCTACTGAAATCTGCCTAGTTAATGCCTTCTGCTCTCTGTCATGTGCAGTGGCATACAGTGACCAGTCTGTAGATATCTGTCATGTTTTGAACTGCCTATAGGAGACAAAGATACTAATCAGCTAAGAAATCAAAGGTAAAGGAAAGTCTTTCTTTTTTTTCAGCACTTGCACTCTTTGGCCATTGAAAGTAAATACAAGCTATCAGCAGTATTTTGAGGATTCATATCACCCTTGACCTTTCCTGGGTTTAGTTGGAGCCAGCTGCTGTGCAGCTGGGCAGTGACTTGCACTATGGGCGAAGACACTTGCCTACTGTCACTGCTGATAGCCACAGACTGAGATGAGATATTGGCAGCAGCTTAACATTTTTAGTAAAATAGCCCAAGTTCTATACCCACCTTTGGATTGTCTTCTGTAGATGACAAAGAATTTCAGAACAAGTCTTTAACTGTGGTGAAGATTTTTAAAGGAACACACTTCTACTCTGGATTCTATTACAAAAAGAAGCTTTGGAAACATGGTAGTGCTGGACACTGTTCCAGATGTCATGAGGGAAGGGAGTTCTGATGTGGATGGCAAAATGGCAGATGAATCAAATATTTGTTTCTGTTCAGTGTAACAGATGATCACAGAATCATAGAAAGTTTAGAGTTGGAAGGGACCTTTAAAGGTCATCTAGTGCAACCCCCCTGCTGTGAACAGGGACACATAACTAGATCAGGTTGCTCAGAGCCCTGCCCAACCTGACAAGAGACAGAAGCATTCTAGGGAACTAATTCATTACTCCTGTATGAAATACAGAAAAGTTTTCTTGAGGAAAAATACATAATGTGTGTTTTAAAGAACTAAGTCTACTTTATTCCTGTTAATGTTTATAGAAATTGAAACCTCGTCAGACATTTTTGAGGAGAAACAATATCCATTTAATGGGAATCCAAAACCAAAGCTTGGGCTTTGTTTCATTTGTTTCTCTTGTTGGGTTTTTTTACGAAGCCAGAGTTGAGATATGTACAACTGCAAAATCATATTGTGTGTTGTTACATACACCATGTATGCCTGAGTTAAAAGGGGAAGAATACAGCTGTTGTCTGTAAATGAGCAGTCTACATTGGATCCTCAGCCCTGCAGTAGCTGTTGTTGAGAAATTATCAATTTTATTGTGTTTCAGAAGAGATGGTTACTTAGATATTACAGCAGTCCTTAGTTGCATTGTAGAACTATCTCAATGAATATTCAAGGCTATGAATTTCCCTGCAAGATGCAGAATTATGCAGCAGAAAGAACTTTCTATTAAATAATGAAGAATTGTCATGCTAGATACCTTTATTATACTACTGTGTGGAGACCAAATGCAAAGGTGTCTTGATCACTTCTCAGGAAGTGAAACACCTTGGATTATTGCCCCTTCATACCAGAACAGAGGACACTGTACTTTTAGGTGACTCTGATTTTTTAAGCAGTAAAGACATTCTTTATCTTTTATAGGCTTGCTTTTGATGCTGTGCATTTTGCTTTCTGCACAATGATGCTCTCCAGCCCTACTGCTGATAGACATCCTTGAACCAAATCTAGCCTGTACCTGCTTCTGTCAGAAGATATTGAACAATTTTTGAATTGAGGCAAGATTGGAATCCTAAGATTTGAACCACATCTCTCAGGTTTCACATTAAAACGTGATTGGGGCTGAGCACTACCAATACCTCCTGTGTTAGTGGTGTTTTATAAGTGCCCACAGACAGGTTTTCCCAAGGTCCCGGTCTGTGTGTGTGCATGTCAAGTATATTGTCAGTTTGCATATTTGATTGGGCCCCTCATGTGGCTTGCATGTTGCTCTACTCAAGTTTTGAAACCTGTACAGGTTTAAGCAGGAATTAATTTAGATGTGAAAGGCAGATCTTGATGGGCACATAAGTATCACCAGGAGCTTATCGAACTTAGAAAACTTTCTAAACTTATGGAGCTTAAAGTTGGCTTCAGGGTTAGGCACCTTCTAAACAGAGCTATTTGGAAATGTCTGCATAAAGTTGCCCCATGTCTTATTTTAGAAATTTGTCTCCTAATTATTTTATAGTTTTCATGGAAGGCAGCAGTCAATACATTAGTCAACTTTATTGAATTTGAATGCCAATGAAAGACTTTTGTTACTTCTGCTGAGAGTTAGCCTGACTCAGTTTGCTTAAAGACAAGTCCTATTTTCACCATCCTTCACGTGTATCCTCATTAAAGGAAATATTTATTACATGCTTCTGTGAACTGAAATGCAATAAAACCCCTGCTTATTAATACAAAGTTGATAAGGGTCTCTAGCTATGACAGTACTTGGTGTCATTCATAGATTCAGGGTCTGTTTGTGCATATGAAGATATGTTCAGCACTAGGTGATAGGAGAATTTATTTCAAGTGCTCCAGCTGAAGAATAACTTGTAGGTGCCCAGAGATTTCTTTGAGGTTATCCTGTATTTTCTAGTAAAGCCAAACTTCTAAAGTTGCCTTTGTTGGGCTGTATTAAGACTGAGAAGCAGCTAGAAAAATGCTTTTAAGAGGTGCCTGAAAATGAGCAGGGGAAATCTGAAGCCACGTAAGCCAGTAGAGCTTTTTAGGTCATCTGCTTCCCATCCTTTGTAAGGGGCAAGGCTGGATCTTGCCATACTTCAGCTAGTGGTTAGATGGTGGAGTTCTCGCTGATGTTGCCTTAAGTACAAAGCATCCTGAGAGCAGTAGATAAATTAAAATTATTCTGCTCTTCTATTTCTTTATCTTTCAATTTAGCTGCTTCTCTTACTGGGGCCCTTCCTTGCAAACAGTGGGGACTTCTTGCATCCAGTTGGTTTTTTTTGCAATGCCGCTGGGGGGGTTCTTTGGCCGGGTGTGTGTCTTCATGCTTTTCGTAGCCAAAGTGCCCTTACTGGCTTCTATTGTATGAGTATTTAAACTGCCAATATGGAAATTTGCCACACTCTGCCAAGGAGGAAAGGATTTCAGGTTGATGCTGCCTGTTTTGTGTTATGTATTCAGAAAGACTTGCATAGAGCTCACTGCATTTGAAAGAGTAAACAGTCAGTTTACTATTCCTACTTGAGTCTATCTAATCTTTGTTGACATTCAAAATATTATTTCTGTGGCATATACTCAGTAATTATCACATTTTTAGAATGTGTATATAAACATATTTTGGTTGGGCAAATGTTTAATTTGCATATATTTCAACTGAGAAAGTGGAAAACAGAAAGAGGGTGGCGTGCAGGATAAAGTAAGGATATTCTTGAAACACCTGTTTGCAGTTAATCTAGGGTAAATCTCTCTCCAAGTGAAATTATTCCTCCAATAATGTACTGAGTTGACCTTAAATCACTAGAATCATTTAAGTTGAGGCTTCCAGTTGATCTTGAAAGGAAAAATAAACATTTTGTGTAATAACTTACTAGGATTCTACTGTTTCATAAAATATTTGTTACATCTGTGGTTTTAGAAATAAAGATTCAGTCTAGCAATATGCAGTAATTGGTAAAAACTAAAAAATTGCAGCCTGGATATGAGACAATTTTTTTTTGTTGGATTTCGGGAAGAGAAATCCTAGTATGCTGCTCACAGAACACACATGGTGTTTCTTCACTTTTTAGGCATTAAAAATTGTTCTAGACAATTAAACACTTTCATGAACTTGTACACTGTTTAATGTCCAACAGGCAGACCAATAATACTGCAGTAATTACATTATTAACATAGATGATTCACATTTCTTAGGCAATAAAGGCACCTAATAACCTAAATAAAACAACTAATAAAACCACAGTGCTCTTTGGAATTAATGTAGGACCAAGTATTTGTTGTGTGACTTCAGTTTACCTTAATAAAATGTCTACAGTGTTTATATAAAGAAGTTTTTCAACTTTGAAAAATTAAATTTAGTAGCTCTGTATCTTGTGCTACTGTTGTATGAAAAGACCTAGAAAAAAAAAGTTTCCTGTGTAGGAATGGTTTCTTGTAAGAATCTGAGTAATTTTTCTGCATGCTAGTGTAAAGCATAAATAGTCCAGTGAGTGGGCTGTTAAGCTAAGATGCTGCATCACTGACCCTATTGTTTTTCAGTGTATTTATGTGAAAACATAGTTGGAGTGACTAGAGGTGACATAATTTTTTTTTTGGCATTAAGTATTCTAGTTTATTGCAGTTAAATGTTATGTAATTGTGTGTCAAAAGAATAAATAAATGGGCATTTAAGAGGTTTATAGGTAAGTTTTTAGAAGGTTATGTTTCTGCCTTATTTTGATACAGTGGAATTTTTGATTCTACAGTAAATTAAGAAGCTGGATGATTTTCATAGAATATCCTATTTCACTAATACAGAATAACCTTGAGCCACAGTAGGGCAATAATTACCAAATTTAAATCAGAGACAAACAGCCAAACAGCTGTTTTCAGTTTGTTAGGAGATCCATTTGATTTATTCTCTTGGTCAACATTCATTATTCTGTAAGACAAAATTTCACTGGAGATTTTAACCCTAAAGTCCCAGTCTTGTTTGCTGCATGCCTTAAAATCACGTGCTTGAACTGAGTGTCACTGCAATTCAGAATTGGGAGGGTTGCTACAGTTGTGTTTTACGTCGATCTCAGTTTTCATTACAAGTGGCTTCAAATACTAACAGGTGCAGGTAGAATTCAATTCTGGATCTTTTTCTTGATGATCTTTCTCTTCTGTGGCAAATGGGGGAAATGTCCTGTGTAAGGTCACTGCCTTGTACTTTGGGTTGTTGGCTAAAGTGGTTGATCTCATCATTGTGAATGTTTGGCACACAAATAGTTGGCACAAATCGTCACTGTTTTTGTTGTTGGTATTTTACAAGGTCAGCACATCTCTATCTCACCCTGAAGTTTCATATTCTTCTCAGGTTTTGTTGCTGTGGAGTATGAAACTTAATGCTGGCCCCTATCCAGCAGTTAGCTCAACTGGACTTAACAGTGTCTGTATCCAACCAGTGTCTTTGTGTTTTACAGAGCTACCATGACTCCAATGTGATGTATTGATAAGATGATTGTCAGAAACTGTCTTAATGGCATTATGTGTTAGTGCATGGGGAATCAGACATTTTACTTTTTCCCTGTTTTGCACAATCTTTTATTGTTTTTCTAATATTGCCGATTACCTGACCGTTCTGCTTGTTGCGCTATGTGAATGTTTTAGCAAATTTGGAAAAATGACTGAATTTTCGCTTGTAATTGAAACAGCTGACAAAATCAAGAAGTTTCTAATAAGTTTACTTACAGAATCAGTTCTGTTACTGCAGTCTGTTTTCTTTCCTGGTAGTCTAAAAAGCAGGCATGGGAAAAGGAACTGTTAAATGTACCTCACATCTTTGGAACTAATTTAAAACTTGCTCTTGTATAAAACTGTTGATATTTTTTTACAGCTTCACTAATAGCATTTCCTGCCCTTTCTGCTTGTGTTTTTCCGTTTAGAAAAGATAGGGCTATGCCTCATTACTCATGTTCCTCATCGAGCACACAGCAATTCTGTACTCTGTCACTTACTGTCCTGTTTTGGAAAAGCCAATAGCTCTGAAAAATGGGGGCTACATATGTTGCACTTTTTGTGATGGCTGCTTAATTGTGTGACTGTTACAGAAAAATAATACTGTAGCTTTTTGCGTGGCTTTTTCTGTCTATAGAAGACTTTGCAATAATTAATTACATGTCCTTATCTTAGTAGATTTTTAGTCTCAGCTTATACACATGTGCAAATTAGTTTGGCAGCTCAAAGTTATCAGGGTAGCTAAATCATGACTTTAATCAATGGAGTTTAGTTGTGTTGGAATTCTGAACAGCCAGTATACCCCACCTGCAGTGGCTCTGAATGGATTTTCAACTGGATACATTAAAGCACCGTTTGCTCTGTTGTTCCAGCAAGGGTAGAAAAAGTTTGGAGTAAAAAAAGTCCAGAATAGGGGAAGAGAGACAGGTAAGTGATCCCAGTGGAGCTAGGATTTCATCAAGGAGTTGAAATCATTCACTTCCACCACATCAACTGGATTTGAGGCTCTGGGTCGTTCTGTTTTGTTTTCTGACAGCTGTTGCATGTGTTTTGCCACACTTACCTTGTGTACCTAATGAAAGACTTGCTCTAAAAATATTGTAAGTGGATGTGCCAGGAGCACTTTTTTGCCTTTGAGGAAAGTTAATTTCCTCCAAAGCCAGAAAATGCTTTTTTTTCTGAAGGGTTAAGTTAAGGGAGCTTAGCCGTCGTGTCTAGGAAAGAATCTTTATAGTGTGTTCATACTTTTGGTAGGACTGTTGTGCAAACTCTTCATTCTGTTAATACTCTTGTTATTGATGCTGTTGCTCATAGGTTACACACAAATACTCAAGAGGTATGAACAAGTTAAACAAGAGGTATAAAGTAGTTTGCAACATCCAATATCACTGTTATGATAAATTTATGTTCAATATCAAGCAACAGAAAAAATATGAATAGGCTGAAGTTGTGCAACATATTTATGAACATCCTGACAGTGCTGTCCAAGATATTTGCTGTCTGTTGTGAAGACCAGTTTTTCAAACATCACTTAAGCAAATTTTACATGTTCAGGTTTAAGCAAAAGAAATAAAGATAAGCTACTGAAAATGGGCATCTTATGTTTATGTTTTCAAACTAGATAAAAAATGGCCTTCACCTAGTATCAAAGGAAATGCACTATTGATCTACAAGCTCTGAAAACCCACCATGCCTTCGAGTGCAAACGAGCTTTCGGTAGGAAGCACCTTTAGCTAGGTAGTGAAGAGAGCAGCTGTCTTCTGAGTTTCTGGAACATTATATGCGCCCGTACGTGTGTGCAGAATGATGTGATATATAGGGACTTCTACTTTTCTTGTTACTGTTGTTCAATTTTCCTATTTCAAGCAAGTCTGAGAGGTTTTTTGGGTGCTTTTATTTTTCCAGTTACATGATAAGCTACAGAAAATACCCATGATTTTGATCCAAGACCCTAACTCTAATTCCATACCTCTTTTTTCAGTACGTTAAGTGGGAAGACTATTCCACTAGCCAAAGAACCACCTAAACTCTGCCTTTTTTTTTCTTTTCATGCTGTGAAGTCCCTTTCCATTATTTCTGCCTGCAGTTCATCACTCTGCAGTTGCTTCAGAGAGGGTCCAAGGGTTCGTTCTTTGCTTTCTTAGTTTCCTGTATATCATCTTTTGTAGTGCAAACAATCCTCCCCCCCCCTCCCCAAAAAAAAAGCCCAACCAACCAAAACCAAAAAAACCCCACAAAACAGCAACAAAACCCAAACAAAAAAACCCAACCGCATGAAAAAACTCCACCAAAGCAAAGATCTTGTGTTTTTACTTCAAGATACCTATGTTTTATAGTTCCTTTGCCTAGAGCGAGGAAGGAAAAAAGCCAGTACACTTCAGAACCTAGCAGGGCTGAAGAAGCAGTATTCAAGAAAATAAAATTGACTTTGCTTTTGGTATTTATTTCTTTTTCAGGAAAGGTCATAAAACATTTGATCTGATACCAGAAGACTCGTAGAAATCTTTTCAGAGGGATGTGAACACACTCTGCAAAGTTTGTCTGCTTTGGACAAGCTATTGTGCAGTTTCACTGACATTGCCTATAGTAATAAACATTTATACATTATTTTCATACTTTTTCACTTACGGAGAAGTTATATTCTTGCATCCTGTCATCCCTTGCAGAAAAACCTATATATCTTTAGTCAGTATACTGATAAAGTGAAATTCTGCAGTGAGGCCAGTGTGGACTTCACCAGTTACTCATGTTACTTAAGGTGATGGATCAAGCAAATGCTGTCTGAAGTATGAAAAATAAAATAATAAAAAATTCAAGTGGAAAAGTTAAGGTTTCTTTGTGGGAGCATCCACAGTGGTGACTGAGCATTCTCTTGGCATTTAGACTCAGAGTATAAAAGAAGACAAACACTTCTGTTGTCACAGCTGAGCCCACTGATAGCATGTTGTTTGGTTAGTGGAGATTAGTCTTTTTTTTCCCCTTAATGACACCTCCATGCCAGAGCTGCTTTATGATCCTCAGGAGCTATGTAATGTTGTGTTCAAGTGATGTATTTGCTAAGTTAAGCATGGTTAAGTTTGTCTCTGTAACAATGATAGTTACATTTTGCAAAAAATACAGGCTAAGGTAACACCATGCAGAAAACTAAAGTTAGGAGGCAGTTGAGGGTGGATAGAGAGGAAGAATACAAAACACCAGCATCCCCTTATTTAAACTGCTTAAGGATGCCCATATAAAGATGGAAATTCCTAGGGACACTGTTAAATAGTTAGTGAATATAAAGTAAAATTACGAATTGAGTCCCTGCACTATCCAGATTCTGCAAAAAGAAACTGAACTATGACTCGAAGCAGATCCATTTTAGTGAGGGAACTCTTCTGAATAGTAAATGCTGATAATGCTCAATCAGCTTGATTATATAAAATGTCAGTTGTTGCTATTGCAGGATTTGGCTTTTAAGAATGCATGCATATTTCTTGTGAGGCTGTAGGCATATATAGAATAACAGCACTCTGTCCAAATCCCATTCCGTGATTATGATAAGACCTGCAAAAATATTTTGAAAATCATTTAATGTTGTGCTGCAGCCTTTGAAACAAGCATAAGTGAACTGATGAAAGTGTCACACATCTGATGGTAAATGATGGATTCCATCACAGAATATTGATTTGATGTGAATTCTACAAAAAGAAATAAGTTTCATAGTGCATGTTTTGCCATTTTTGAGGAGCAGGTTTCTGCATGCTTAACATAATAACATGTTCTTAGTACTTCTGGTACAATTCTGTTACTTTCTGGACAAGTCTGATGGGGGATCTCATAGCTCTTGCTGTTTGATGTCTACTTATACATATATAGTTTGTGTACTTAAAATGTTCCTGTTCGTTACGTTCTGCATTTTTACAGTTTTCCCAGTGATGCTTTTCTTTTCACCTTTCCTGTCTGACATAAATGTAATTGTATAATTTTACTGTTACTGTTGGATAATATAAAGCTAGCAAAACCAATAATCAGCTAGATTCTGTCCTGCATGTTGTTTAGAGCTGAATATATAAAAATATACTTTACTAAGTCTGTGAACCAATCACTCCCTTGTTCATTTGACAGGAAAGCCTGCACTATTTTATAACCATGGAGCTCCTCTCATGCAAAATATAATTAGGGGTAGGAGGAAAGGCCACAACAGGAGAATAAATACAGATGGCTGCTAGGGAGGGAGAAGAATTAAACCTTGTATGAATGATGTTCTAATGATGATTGCTGATCCCTTTACTTCAGTTTGCCTCATGCCTTATGAAACATATAATGGTATTCAGAGAAGTCATGGGTTTAAGAGTCAATTATATCAAATCCTAAGTAATAGCACTTGGAATGAACAAAAGTTACTCAAAAGATGGTATGAGAAATACTTAGATTCCCCTGGCTAAAAACCATGATAAAGTTCTTAGAGATCCCCATTAATTGCCATGTGGAAAAAGTCTGCAATGTAAAAGCAAACCCATTGAAAAAATAGAACAAGTTAACTATGTCACAGAGCATTTGAATAGCACAAATTAAAACTAAAAAAAAAAACCCGCAAACCTAAAAGAAGATTGATACCTACTACAGAATTACAGGCCACTGGGGGAAAAAAAGAATTATAAATTGGTTTGTTTTTTAACTTGTCAGTGTAATTTCATGATCTTGAGTATTTTCAAGCTGTCTTCTCAAGAATGCAAAATTCTCTATTTTTTTATTCTCACTTCAATGTGGTAAAAATGTGTTCAATTTGAATAGTGGAAAAGTCCACTACTGACTGTTGGAAGATGTGGGAGGCTGAAGCTTTTCTTAGATCTGAAAATTTTCTACAGTAACCAAAGCAGATGCAAAATAATAGCGCTTTATAGATTTTAGCATACTAGTTTTAGAAGCTTTAGCTGAACAACTGGATAAGCTTTATGGTTACTATAAGACTTCCAGTTAATAGAGCATGGCTCCTATGAAGAAGGTAAAGACTTCAACTCAGCAGTTAGCTTTGATTTAAAAATCTTGTCACAGAGCTGTCTCCAAGAATGGGAAATTTCCATTATTTCATTTGGTATGCCTGTCTCTACTAAACCTGGAATACTTATATGCATGGCTGTAATTTTATCATTGTAATGAGAACTTTTACGCAGGAAATGGCCCAGATGACTACGTGTCATAGAATACAATGAAAACATGTTAAAATGTCAACGCTGGCGAAGCCTGGGGTCTTTTTTCCATCTTCATGTTAAACACAGTACAGCTATAATTGTCTTTAGGATAAAAGATGGTAGTTTTCAAGGAGTAGAGTATGATTTCTTCTTGAAGTATACAGAATTCATTGTGCCACCGTTTCAGTAAGATCCACTAGGGAAGTATTGCTATGAGCTGTTTTTCATAAGTCAAAGCTCTTTTCTTTTGACTCCTACTCCTTTAAGATTCACTTTCTCTTTTTCTATAGTACTTGACTAGAATTCCTTTTTGCAAGCCAGCACTTTTCTCAAATTTCTTCACAAATAATCAGCAAAATTAATAGATTGTGCATTTTAATGAAATAAAATGGCAGTGGTAATTCCATTTGATAAGTTCTGTACAAAGTACATTAATCAAGAGTTGCCAGTTAAAATGATATATTTATATACATGTGTAAAATTCTGTGTACATGTGTAGTGCACCATGTAGATAGAGTATCCAGTGAAAAAATAGATGATCTCAATAAACATCTGATTTAACAAATGTATATCTTTGAATTGGAAATCTAATTATTTGCCTTAGATTTGCACTGCTTGGGAACTTAAGGCAAGACTATGTTAAATAAACTTATTTCCGTTTTTCATTTAACCTGTGGGTTATGGTATGACCAATCTGTTTTATATCCTCAATCAACAGATGATTGTATTTGGTAATAATTTATCAAGAATCAAAATCTGTTTTTGAAACTAATCACTTCATGTTAGGTCTGCCCTTTTTCAAAACCACCATCTGATATTCATTTTTTCTGCAAAACAAACATACTGATGAAAATGTATCTACCACAGGATATAGCGAGTGGAATGAAGGAGTTCTATTCTTTTGTATGGATTTAGAATATTCTGTTTTCTCAACAGATGGACCAAATTTTATTATTAAAGAAAAAAATCAGTTTTACATAGTACATAAACAACTTTGAACAAGCACATTTTACATTTCTGATTACTTTTTAGCAAAACATCCCATGGAATTTGAGGGTCAACTTGGGCCATAGCAGAGAGAAAAGATTTAAAAGTTTACTTTATAACTGCTTTCTGTGCTTGACATGAGAAAGCTATGCCTGGCAGTCAGAGTTCTGAGCAAGCCTCTGAATTTGTCCCACTGAGTTTAAATTCTGAGGTTTTCTTTTGGATGTTCTCCACATTCTCAGAAGTGACTGCTCTTTAAAAAGAGGTAGAAAGCACAGATGCATTTATGCACTGTATAAATTCTCTATTGCGAAGCTCCTCTCTGCTTAGGCTTCTGGCCATTGCCTAACCTCCTAAGGTGTGTTCTTTTAGGCTCTCAGCTGAGTCTTGCAATTATTTCTTGGATCTTTCCTGATCAAAGCTTCCAATAATAGTACAATATAGACTTGAGCAAGCCACATGCAAGGGGTATATGGAATATGGATGGAGCTCTTATACTATTACACTCTGTATAGAGTTAGGTCTTTGACATTAACTTCTGTCCCAGGAGGTCTGAACTGAGAAAAACAAGCTCACTTTAATTTGCAGTGCCAGCTAGATTTAGACTTCTTGACCCTACTGAAATTCTACTCAGATTTTTATAGTGCAACAAACTTATTAAATTTTGAAGTAAATCTCGAAAGAGGCAATATACCGTTACAAAGTCATTAAATTATTTTTAATTTTTAGGGACTGCATGCTCTGCAACTGGACTTCTTCCAGGGTTCTTTCTTTCCTCACTGCTTTACTCAAACAAATACAAAGTTTCCCAAGGAAGTTATAAATTGTTACCAAAATTAGGAAGTTAGAATTTGTATGATAGTATTTTTGTGCAGTGAGTTAGTCTAGTGATATGAGGTCTCTACAATAACCAGTATTTACAATTCCAAGTAATATTTTTCTCAAGTCCGAATTTTACCTACACATGTGGGGTTCTTATTCTATACGTTCTTTTTTTTGTTGTGGGTTTTGTGTTTTGGATTTTTTTTGTTGTGGGTTTCATGGGGGGTTTTTGTTGTTTTTGGCTTTGTGTTTTAGGCTTTTTTTTGTTACAGGCTTGATTGTTTTTTTGTTCATGGTGGGGTGTTTTGGTCTATGGTGGGGTGTTGGGTTTTTTTCTTTTCCTCCCTAGACTTCAACCAAGGGGCTTTCCATTCCCCTATAACTCTTCCCCTTCCTCCACTCTAATTTTGCTGGTGTTGGCCACCATGACAACAGGGATTTTATCTGACAAAAAGTTAAAAAGCTTTGGAAAACAAAGAGGCTAAAAAATTAAATACAGCTGTTTGCACACAAATATAAACCAGAAGGCCTCAAATCCTGTCTACTGATTGGCTGGATTACTTGAAATGTGGCTTATTGTTTCATAATAATCATCAGTTATTTTTCCCTATTAAAAAGTACACTGGCAAAGCATTGGAAACAGTTTTCCCAATCCATTTCTATAAGAAACTGGGAATATAACACATCCCTATAACTTTTACTGCTTGTATGTTAAGGGAGCCATGAAAACAAAACTGCATAGGTTCAAAATACATTTTATTTCTATGCTTATTAAAAATGGGTTTATACACTATATTTCAGTATCAAGAAATACAAAGCTTTTTCACAAAGCAGCGTTTTTGGTTACTGGTGCACTGACTAGGCAAACATGATGTCGCCATTAGTTGTAACTCTCATACATCTCTAGACATATTTAGATCCTATTTTATTCAGAAAGGACATATTAGCCAGGATTCTGGAGTTGTACACAAGATTTAAAGAAAAATGATGGGAGGTCAATTTCTAGCTGGAAGCCAACCAAAGATAGGCAGGGGACTTGCAGCTCCTTCATATATTATATCAAAGCATGTTGAAGTCTGGCATTGAAGTCCTCTATGCCTAGTATGATTTTAATTTTTTTTAAACTATGTAACAGTAGTTCACCTACACTTAATCATAATCTGGTGTTTTTCCTGTTAATTTCAAGTAATGTTACTGTAGTTTCAGGTTATCTAGACAAACGGTAAGGCTACAGTATAAAAAACAAAAAGCAAAACCAAAACAAACAAATGAACAGTATTAAGCAAAGGGGAGGCAGGCAAATTCTGACCTCTCCTGTGGCCAGCAAGGTGTGAAACTACATCCACCTGCTCTCTATCCAAGAAGTAAGAGATGTAGTTTGTTCTAAATAATCAACATTGCACAGGTGAATTATATAAATTATTTAGTAAAGGTAGCTTGTTTTGTGTTCTGTAATGAGGTCCCTTGGGTATGGGTGCGAGGCAAGGAAGCACTGAGTTCCTGCAATTCTGAGTTCTTTTCCAGACTTGAAAGCAGTGGAACAATTGCAGCTTGGACAGTGGTGTCTTTATCAGTATAAAAAAAATTGCTTTTGCTTCTCTCTTATAGATTGTTTTTTCTGTAGTTTTTTTTGAGAATGCACTTAACTTTGAATTGAGAAGTTAGTTAATACTAATGTGTTCATACTCAAGTGAGAATTAAAGGACTGAAGTGATAATTCTGACAAAAGTAATTTTTTCAAAATTTAAATACTTGGCAGAGTGGGGTCCAACTCTTCAGCTTGTCAGGAGCATGACAAGAGCTGGCTGAGCTGTCAAAATAAATCATTGTCTGATACTCTAACTTATGACTAAGTCATTTAGTACTTAAGGATTTGAAAAAATACCTTCATTGTAGTTCAGTCTGATTTACATCTTTCTGGAATAATTAACAGTTAAAATCCTAATAACACCTCTTTAATGATATTTCTATTGTATACTGACAAAGTGAGTTGTTATGGTGAACAACAGATAGCTTAAAACAAGCACATTAAAGATAGGTAGTATGCCAGGTGTTTTGGTATATTTTATCTTCTAAATGTTCTCAAAGTATCATTAGCCTTATGTGCCTTTCTATATATAGGATAGTAATAAATGGAGAGGTGTCCATGGCTGCTAGATAAAGTCTGTATCTGCTATGCTGTCATTGGTATTTGCTAGGGGATCTTTTAGCAGCTGAGAAGAGAAGCAGGGGACAAATAGACATTTTGAAACATGATCTCACAACCACCTGTTTTGTTTCAGTGTAGTATTTTGTGTGTGGGTTCTTGTTTCTCTTGCCTTTTCCTTGAGACCTAGTAAAGAAAAATGGGTCATTGACAGAAGGCAAAGATAAAAGTTGAAAACTTATTTCCCTCAGAAAATATAAAGAAAATGTTGTACATAAAAGTAACAATTTTCTTGTTGTATATCAGTTCTTCAGTATGCTTCTGTTCCTTTGAAGTTTCTCAGATGTTTACTTTAAAACCACCAGATTAAAATAGGGTTCTTATATTTTCTAGATTTTTATTTTGGCAGTCAAGTTTGAAATTAATTCCCAACTCTCTCTTGCCCTACCTGTTTAGCAAAACAAAAATGAAAACATCCGAACAGAAAAACTGCCAAGCAGGGATTTTTTCCCCCCTTAAATATGCTATCTGCAGAGGTGCTGATTGGCTTAGCCCTGTCCAGAGGTGGGACCAATGTCAGAGCTGAGTGAGCTTTCCCACAAACTTCTTACCAGAGCCTGCCAGCACAAAAACATCACATTTTTTTACTGTTTTATAGTTTAGCTTTCTGTCAACAGTTTGGCCTGTAAATTGAACAAGCACATGTACCTAGGACTAAGAATAGGTACAAAGGCAGTTACAAAGGTTCATTTGATGCATGTTAACTAGTTCAATTTAGATAACTGGACTGTGTGTCTGGGCCCTTCTTATTTCTCTAGGAAAATCATAGTATCTCTTGTTCTGCCTTGCTTAAAGCTGAAAGAGATAGAGACAGTCTAGAAATTATCTTGGCAGCATACAGAAATCGGTCTATTTAAGTACATGTGTACTATGTAACAGTTGCTCCCAATAACTTGAGGCAGATGCCCTCAATCTGTCCCTCTCAAAACTCATTTTGTAATTCCTCTTGCCGTTATCAGCTGTAGGAGAGGCAAGAAACAGTCTTAAAAGCTTCAATAGGGTGGTGGGACACTGGAACGTGTTGCCCAGAGAGGTTGTAGGAGCCCCATCCCTAGAAGTTTTAAAGGCAAGGCTGGATGGGGCTCTGGGCAGCCTAGTGGAAGATGACCCTGCCAGGCAGGGGGTTGGAACTAGATGATCTTTAAGGTCCTTTCCAACTCTGACAATTCTATGATTCTATGAATATTCCCCTTTTTCCATGGAAATGTAGGTGAAAATCTCTTATCTCTGGAAAGGCATATCAACTGCAGCTTGTGAGAAACTGTATGTTCTGTTACTTTACTTTTGACATGAGATTTCTAATTAGTGTTTTGAATCTAAATATGTGTCTGCCTATAATCCTTCTGGGAGAGAGGGAAACTGATTGCATCTCAGATAAAATGGCTCAGTAGCAAATAATTTCCTCATGTAACATGCAACTTTGTGGTACCAAAACTTTTCCCAGAACAGTCCACGATATCATGCAGAGAGTAAAGCAGGCTGAACCTACCTACTTCAGTTTGGTGCTACATATGTCTTTTTGCATAATATTACTAAGATTCAGAAATCATAGCATGACTGTGAGCTTACTTAACTAGCAGCCACAGTGGACATTCAGAATACCTTCAGGTCCCATTAAAACTAATTAGAATTGAGAATTCTCAACATCTGACATCACTAGGCCCATCCTTAGCACATTGGTGAAGAGCCATTATAAATAACATTTTTTGGTAGAGGTATATGAAGTTATCCTCAATGTTATACATTAATATATGTTGTATCTAGTGACTGAAAAGGGAATTAATATTAGTTTTCTTTACATCGTCAGTTACTTCATATGTATGTTTACTTTTTCAGTTATCCTTTTTTAATATGCTTTAGCAATTATTGCGTTAGCAGACAACTATTCATGCTGAGACTAAATCTAAAGAAAATATGACTTTAAATTGAACCTCAGTAATAATTCCCTATGTCAGAGGAGAAGGTGTTGTAAGACTGAGTTGTAAGCAAGTTGGAAAGTGTGACATGTTGGCTGTGTCTCTTAACTAAATGAATAAGCTGGCAGTTAAGGAAAGGATGTGATTTTAGCTAAAAAACAATTGGACAGAAAAGATGCCTACTGTGCCAAGCTGAATGAAAAGCCACCAGAGAAAACTTTTTGTGGCAGCTTCTTTTGAAGATCTTTGGAAGGAGCTTGTCAGGGCTAGACTGAAATTTCTTTTTAATTATATGCATGCCAGAAGTTGAACAAGCCACACGCCTCAGGAGCAGAGTTTCAGGAACAGACTCAGAATAATGTAGCCATGTGCTCTTTATGGTTACTTTGTATGGTGCAGTTACCACAAAATACTGTTTCTCTTCCTCTTCCTTTGAGGTATGCCTTATCGCAGATGCAGCCCTTAGATTGACGGTGCGCTACAGTGTCGACTCATGCTACAGCTGAAACTAGGCATCTGCCACTCTGTGGCTGTGCATCAGGTTAGGGGTGACAGAAAAACAGTATCTCAGCCTTAGCATAACAGGAGGATGTTTGGAGCACCATCCTGATGCCTTCAATTTGAGAAAGACAATACTTAAAAATGAAGAGTATAGAGTTGTGAGAGTTAAGCAACTGGGGCAGCCAGTGGAAAGAATTAGGTATATCTTAAGGAAGAGTCAGTATAAAGCAGCATAATTTTTTTTTATTTCCTGGTACTCAGCTGACATGAGTGTTTTATAGTTGCAAAGAGTACTTTATCCAGCTGGGATCCAAACTGAGAATGTCTCTCCTGAGAGCAGGATGCAGCTATGCTCTTTGTTGTGTAATTGCTATTGACAAGCACAAAGTAGGAGATGTGGTTTGAATTCTTTCCAGCCTGATGAGATTTATCCATAGCCTCCCCATGTGCTTGATGAGTTTAGCACTGCTATGTTCTAGAGAATAAGTGTACCATTAGAGGGTCCTGCTTCCCCTTTGATGCACAGAAGGAAATATTATATTGACAGGAATGCTGGGCGACAGAAACCCAGGAGCAAGCCTGAGTTGCTAAACGAATGGAAGAGGGAGAGCCAGCTCATTTCAGCCAACTGATTTCCTTATAATGATCATTTAATGCAACATTCCAAACTATACTAAGGTAAAAAAGGATGAAAAAGAAACAACACTCACATTTCCATATCCTACAGTCTCAGAAGTGATATAATAGCAGGCCAGTATGTCCTCTGCAAAATGATGAAAGGAAAACTACATTGGGTAAATTAATAAGAGCATAGGAAATAGTTCCAGGTGAAAAAGGCAGCTAGACTTTGACCATTTCCTGCTTCATGTCACTGTTCAGGCTGTGGTGCTTGCTGCAAAATGGGTTAGAGATGTTTTTAAAACCAGATTCTTGCTTGTGGAAAATCGGCTACTGGCAGCAGTGTCTAGCTCTATGGTAGGGTCCAAAGGCAATTGTCACAATGGCTTCTAACTTCCTTTGGGGTCTGTAACGTGATTACATTGCTGTGGGGCTGGCTAGACTGCTCTTCCTCTGGGAGCAGTTTAACCTTTAATTTGGAGGAATTTGCGCTGTTACATATCTGTGTACAAAGGTAATATACTGTGGTTTGTGCTTTGGATGTGACCCGTCTATTTCCACATACTCTTTAAATTGAATCTGCAATGAGAAATCAACATATTGTCTTCAAAGACCACCTAGCATCAGGATCCTAACATCATGTTTTTGTTGAGAATCAGTGAGGTAAATGGTACAGATTGTGCTTTCCAGCCTTCACTCTTCTTATAGCAAGTGGTTTGCTAAACAGACAGAGCAATAATAGTTGAAACACTGGTCTTTTTAATATGTGTTCACAGTTTACATATGTTTTATCCATTCTTTTATTTTACATATACAGTTGGGACTTCTGTAATGTTCTCAATCCCCACTGGCCTTATTGACTTTGCAATGATTTAAAGATTTACAGATTTTAATTCTCCTATTCCTTTCCCTCTCCACTCTTAACATTTCTACCTTTAGATTTTAATGGCCTCAGGAAAAATTAGTAAGGAGTTGTAGATTTTTAAGTATATTTTTGTTTTATTTCCGTTTTATCTGTTGTCTGTAGTATGAAGAACTTTTTGAGGATAAATATAGTTTTATACTTTGCTCTCTTATAGCTACTGGTATTAACTTTCTAAATTCTCTAAGTATTAACATGTGTCATGAAAATAGAATTCTTAATCAGCTGTTTTTCTAATTACTTAGCAGTGATGTCATTGTAATCATAATAGACTACAGAGCTGTAATGTGCCTTTAGTTGCATCACTTCTCTGACTTTCTATTGGTTGTATCAAAATATTTTTTGAAACTTCATAAAATTTTCAGATCTTTTATATTTTTCAAAGCTTTCTTTGAGAAAGGAGTCAGCTTTCTTTAATAAAGGCAAGTAATCTTTACATTTTAACTCAGCTTTTCATTAATAACTTATCCAAGTGCATCACTTAAATTGTTTAATGAGATGGAATGAATTTGCAATTATATTATCTGTTTCATAGTAGTGGTAGACTCCTTTTCATAAAATAAAGGAAACCTAAACAGAGGAGTAAATGGAATTTTGAGGTGTTTTAGTTAGTGTACGTATTCATAGGACATTTTGAGATGTTTTATTGTGTCCATGTTCATATGCAGTTTTTTGTCTTGTAGACTCAGTTTGTTGTTAATACTGTTGCTACTACAAATATTACTAGAACAGTACAGCCATGTAAGTGCTAAAGAACCTGTGGAGATTATCTGGTCCAGCTTAAAGCAGGTCAAAATTAGATCAGACTGCTCAGTCAGCATCCAGTTAAGTGTGACATCCCTGGTGGTGGAAATTCCACAGCTCATCTGGGCAGCCTATTTCAATGTTTGGCAACCCTATCTATGAAAAAAATATTTTCTTAGCATTATGGCAGCTGTATTGTGCTCAAATCAAGAGCTAAGACCACTTGGCATTAGTATTGTACATCAAAACTGTAGAATGTTTTATACTGTCCAGATAGCTTATTAACAGAGGAACAAACAATTAAGAAAAGAATCTTCTGTACCAGAATGCTAGGCTTATGTCTTCTCTGCTGAAGCATCTACTTATTCACAGTTACACAGTTGACTTCAGCACTCTTCATATCATTTTGCTGAACATATGAGCTTTTTCCAGGGCTTGATATGACTGGGTAGATGCGAGATGATAAACACACTATAAAAATTTCTTACTGATAACATATAATGTATGGACCAGAGCTTACTGAAACTTAGGTGTACCTGCTCCTCAGAGAGACTTACTTATACAGGGGACTACTATGAGGCCAGAGAGTACTTACTGGGTCAAAGTGTTTATATGTGTCGTCGTTCATATCATCTAGGAAATACTCTGGAGTCTCCGAGAGAATGGATCTGATCCTGTTCTTTGTCCTCCAGATGATTGTTGGTGGCAATAAGAAGTTTGCTGTCTTTGACAAGCTCTAATAAAGCTAGAGATTAGGAATGTCCTCTTCTTGCAACATAGAGGACCATGTGGATTGTATGTTTGGTATAATTTACAGCAGTTTTCTACTGAATGTTGCTATATATTCATAGGCATTTGTGTTTCTTTGAGTTTAAATTAAAATCTTTTCTTTGCAGCTAGACTCTTCCTTTGTACTCATTCATAAGGTCATAGCAGTCATTGCATTGCATTGGGATATTGTGAGTCCTGAATCTTTTCATGCTTTATAAATTAGAACAGCTCATCACAGATGCATTTGTTAGAATAAACCTTTTTAGTCAATACCACCCTGTCGTTAAACTTCATCAGGGAAAGGGCTGGATTTTGGAGTTGTGCCATTTCTACAGTTCAAAATTTAGTTCAAAATTGGCTTTGTTTATCTTGTGGTTCAAACGAGTGTGTTTATTTTAGGGCAGTATTTTGTGGAGAGGTAAAAAAGGAAAAGGAGAAACACTTCACTGTTGTTTTCAGAGGTTTGGGAACTTTTGGTTTTGTTTTGTTTTTTTTTCCTCGTGGCAGCTGTTTGAAGCTGCTCAGGAGTTTGGAATGTTAGAATAACTCCGAAGGATCTGGATTAGTGGGCAGGTGATACAGTCATGGGTTTCACATCCAAAATCTCCAGGTTTTTTTTACCTCCTTGTATCTGGGTGTGAGTGCATGCTCTATATGTAGATCTTCCAGAAACTACAGGCAGCTGTATTTGTATTGATAATATATGTGAAACAATATCACAGTCAGGTGGTGGGAAAAATAGTGCATTTCATGAATTAAGTACTGTGTAAGTATCCATTTACATTCTAACTATGACAACATAAGGCTGAAATGACTTTTTTCCTGTAAAATTATCCTTCTACTAACATGAATATTTTCACTTTAAAAAGTAGACAACAGAATATATTCATAGAATTATGACAAAAGTATTATAGTCTGCAAGCTAATAAAGGGCAGCCAGATGAACATCATTTAGTTCTACTTTTGTCCCAGATGTCCTGGGTCTAGAAATTAAAGATAGGTTTCCTACACACTAGTGCAGGCTGTCATTGCTAAGCGTTTCCAGACTCGCTGCGTGTGTGTGCGCACTTTAAATCCATGTACATGTAGCATGTCTATGCACAGAGCACAATACAGTTATAATTCTAGTATCATGCTCTGTAACATCAAGGCTTACAGCATGAGTAATAAGTTTTAATACAGGGATTTTGTCTAATTTTGTATTCATGATACATTCATTTTTGGTACTTCCTCCTTTTTAAAATGATTAAATACTCCCATAACTTTTAAGCAGTCTTTACTGATAGAGTAACCTGAGACTTGAAAGAAGTACTGAATTCTTGTCTTTGATGGTGTTCTGGTTTAACCCCAGCAAGCAACTAAGCACCACACAGCTGCTTGCTGACTCCCCATGTGCCAAAGGGTATGGGGAGAGAAAGAAAAAAAAGTAAAATTTGTGGATTAAGATAAATACACAGTTTAACAGTAAAGAAAATCTAGAAAATAATAATGGTAATAATAGCAAAAAGGATAATAATTATAATAAAAGAATTAGAATATGCAAACAAGTGATGTACAATGGAATTGCTCACAGCTCACTGACCAATGACCAATCAGTTCCTAAGCAGCAGTCCCCAGCCAGTTTTCCCCCCAGTTTATATATTGGGCATTATGTCATGTGGTATGGAATATCCTTTTGGCCAGCTTGGGTCAGCTGTCCTGCCTGTGTCCCCTCACAGCTTCTCATGCTCTTCTAGCCTTCTCACTGCAACTAAGCCCCACACAGCTGCTCACTCACTCCCCCCTGGTGGCATGGGGGAGAGAATCAGAAGTGTAAAAGTGAGAAAACTCACTGGGCTGAGATAGATTAATAGGTAAAGCAAAAGCTAAGCACAGAGGAAAAGCAAAATGAGATTAATTCACCACTTCTCACCAGCAGGCAGGCCTTTGTGTATCTCCAGGAAAGCAGGGAGATGTGTAACAGTTATTTGGGAAGACAAACACCATCACTCCAAATGTTCCCCTTTCCTCCTTCTTCCCCTGGCTTTATATTCTGAGCATGACATCATATGGTATAGAACATCCCTCTGGTCAGTTGGAGTCAGCTGTCCCAGCTGTGTCCCCTCCCAGCATGTTCTGCACCCCCAGCCTGCTCACTGGTGGAGTGGTATGAAGAGCAGAAAAGCCCTTGGTGCTGTGTAAGCACTGCCTGGCAATAACTAAAACATTCCTGTGTTATAAGCACTGTTTCCAGCACAGATCCAAAGTAGAGCCTCATACCAGCTGTTATGAAGTAAACTAGTTTTACTCCAGCCAAAACCAGCACAGATGGGCACAATCTGCATGTGGCCTGGGCAGGAGGAGTGGGTGAATGTGCTTGAAGTGGCTGAAACTCTGCAGACTAAGACAAAATCCCTCAGTGAGAGCTGAGCAGAACTTGCCACAGAGATCACTGCTGTTCCCTTACGCATGAGCACAGTGTGTCCCCAGACAGGGACTGGCATGAAGGTGAGAGTGTGAGGTGGGTCTCCTGCCCTCCTATATGCAATTTGAGGGAACAGCATGTGTTTAGGTGACATATCCAGCCCTTTTGTTCTGACATGGTTTGTTAAATGTTAAAGAAAACTTCCCCTCCTGTTTATGGACCACGTGAAGTCAAAGGGACCTTTCAGTTGTCTTTGCCATGCATTGCAGGAGGCCTTGTGTGAAGAGTCAAAGATATGCTATTTCTGCAACGTAGAACAGAAGTTTTCTCTGTTTCTGCTACAATGTATCTTGCAAGAAAGGCTACTGTATGAAAAACAACCACCATGAGGCTACTAAAAGAGTACTATGGTTTTATAGCTGTGTACATGTTGGAAGAACCTCTAAGAAGGCTCCATTAGAAAACAATGTTACTTTGGACCTGGGAAGAACTTCCTAGGCTCAAATGAAGCTTCAAATATTCATAATCCAAGTTATGTGATTCAAATGCCTATAAAAAAAAAGGACATATGCTCAGAGCTGTAGGTCTTTTTACATTTTGAGTCTGTAAACTGGGATCAGGAAAGAGGTCTAGGTTTCAATGGATGGTTACTCAGCACCATTCTGAATGTTAACTGTTACCATATGGTATATTAGGTTATGAGCCTAGGAATTGTGGTGTCCAAAACCTCAAGTCAGTTTTGAGAAGATAATTTGCATCAATAAAATTAATTCCACAGAAAATATTGCATAGTATACAAGTTGTATAAGGATATGTTAATACAATTCTTTTCTGGCCTTTAAGAGCAATGAAGCATTCTGAAACAAAGTATCATGCATTTAAAAAGTTTCTAATTAAAATTAAAAATATCAATAACATGTATTTTTATTCAGAGAAAAATCAAAATTGTAATTATCTCCATAGAGCAACAACTAAGTGTCAACACTTGCATGTAATTTCTGTGGTAGTTTTAAAAAAGCCTATTCATTGATGACCTCATGCTTTTTGTAATGAAAAATGCAATTAATTTACTGCCTTAAAGAGTAGCATTGATACTCAGGGATCTTTCTAAATAATGACATCTAGATATACAGAAGGTGTGTTTTTGTGGAGGTCTTGTATAATCCTTCTTTGCTTGAGCTCTTGTTCAAACAAACATTTCATCATATAAAGGCCTCAGAAGTCCCCTTGTATCATTTCAGCCTTTCCAGTTTATTCTTGCAAGGCCTACTCATATGAAGTTGGTTTGTTTGTAATCTGCTTTTCTCTTTGCTGTATTGTGTAGGAGTAACTTGATTCTGAAATTACCATCTACCTACTCCACCACTGGTAGGAGGCGTAGAAGTGGTTTTGTGACCTGCACAGTTCTTTGTAGTAGAATGTAGCAGCAAGCTGACTTAGGGGCAGTAGAAAAGTACTGTAAAATATTTGGTTGCTGCTTAAACCTAAACAAGGACATGTAAACTCCATAACAGATATGTATGCAGCCCCCTAACATGCTTGGTTGTACAAATTTTGACTGGAAAAGCATAGTAATTAGGTAATTGCTGCCTTGATTGAGCTTAATAGGAAACATTTCAATTAGGCTAAAACCACACAGAGAGGAAGTAGGCTTTTACAAAGGGAAACATTCCTTGTCATGCAACTGTCAGCTTTTGCCCACACTAGGAGATGGGATTAAGTGGATCTATGCAAAGGAAAGACAAAGGGGGAGGAGGGGAGGGAGAAGAAAATAAAAATAAAAAGATTGGAGTAATTAGACTTCTACTTAATCAGTGTCTTCTGATACAATTTCTTGATGGTTCCAGTTCTGATAGCATCGTTCTTATAAACCTCTTGGCTACAACAAATTATGACATTAAATCCATGGGAGAGTTTAAATTTCTGCTTTAAAAAAAAAAACAAACAAACCAGACAGAGAAAACTTTTTTCATTGTGCATCATATAATATTAAAGTCAAGCGTGAGATGAATATTTTTTCCCGGTGGAATGGGCCTATGCACTACCAAGAATACAGGAATTTCTCTGCAGGACTACTTGTGTGTCAGGAGCTGATTTCCTCTTTGTGCTGGATGGATGGTGAGACTGTGAGACAGCTGGGGCCAGTCTTCTCCTGGGCACTTCCAGAGACTCCAGCCATATCTGCTGCCACATGTGGCAATGTAGCTCACGGGCATTTTGTCTATGTTAATGTCATCCTTGTGTTCACGCCAACAATTAGGGAAGATGGTTCTTCCATGACTGGCAGCTATGTTAAAATAAAACTGAACAGAAGCTCTGTTGTTGCCCAATATTACCTCCCCCTGAGGCTGTGTGGCTGCTGCTGCTGAAGTCACACACAGCAATTACATAGCTTGTAAGTCCATTACAGCTTCTATGGGCCCAGATATGCACCTAGGCACAGAAAGGACTGAGTCAAGCATTTTGCAGGAAGGTAAGAAGCTCATGTGGCACACAAGCCCTGCTTTTCTCTTGTGGAAAATCTTTCTACTTGTTTTGCTTGTCTGGACAGGCAGCTGCTCAACAGACACCACCTAAGAAAGAACAACTATTTTCATCCAACTAGAAGCTGTTAGGTTACAACTGCTCTTGATTCATAAATCCATTGTAAGCCACCGAGTCTATATGACACCAACATTAGCTTCAACAGTTTAAAATCAGCTGTAATGGAAGTCTTCTAAGCTAAGGAGAACTGTGCTGATATTAGTGCTCCAGTCAGTGACTTTGAGAAGGATACATCTACCTTGTGAACAAAGTTGATCTTGGGGATGAACACTCAGGGCATGTGGCTTTTTGTTATGGGAGTTGCAAACACCACTGGGAGAGGTTAAGTTATCTGCTAAATATTGCATCAATGTCCTAATGTATTGTTAGAGATACCAAACTACTTGATGATTTGTCTTTTGGAAGCAGTGCCTAATAGTGACACCAAATATTTGTATTTATTAAAGTTACTGCAGGATTCTATGGTTGTGCATATCACCCAGTATTTTGCAACTTATTATATAATTTCAGGTCTGAAAAACTGAGGTGTGTATATATGCTACTAGTAAAGAAGCTAATAAGTTTTCCTTTAGTAGGAAGAGATGTATGTAAGACAGTTTTCAAAATAGTAAACTTCACATGACTGAAGTAAAAAAGGAGGATTTCTAGTAAATTTATAGCTGCAATCATCTATTTGGACACTAGGGCAGGAACAAGGGGATGGTGAGTTCCGTTAGGAATGGACTGCTGATTTCAGAGGGAAATTTGGTTTATATGCCAAAAATGAGAATGAAGGTAGCATGAGTGTGAGCTCATCAATGAAGATAAGATGGTGCTACTTTCCATTTGCATGCATCAAAGCTTAATATATAGCACATTGCAGAAGTATTCTTGTAAACAGACACTAGCTTTGGTTTTTACTATACTTTTCTGCATGCGAATTTTTATAAAAATAAGGTTGCATTTTATGCACTAAAAATTAGATAGAATTTGCATATTTTCACATGATTCAGCCAGTAATTCCCTTGAGATCCTTGTGGAATTGTTAGAATTGCTGCTGAAGCCTGGTGTCAAGTTTGTTTAGCCTAGAAATAGTTGGCCTGAGGTAAAGAACCATTGGAGGTTTTCACATTTGCAGTTATAATTTAGTAATTTGTTTGCATTATGTATGACAAATTGACTAATTACTGCCCTAAAGAGAAATGCCAGCCTGGCATTTCGTAAGCAGAAATCTTACGCCAATATCAGGTGGACTTTCTACCCTACAGGGAAGAAACAACTCCGTTGCTCCACTCTTAAATTTTGTATTTTAGTTAGGTACAGTTCCTTGTGTAGGTTTTTTTCCAGGAGCTGCTTTTAAATGGAGTTCTGCATTATGACAGAAGCTTGACACTCTGCCAGAAAAGCTGGAAATGAAGGCAACTTAAAATAAACACGGGTGATATTTCTCTTTCTCTCTCCCTTTCTCTTTCTCTTTTTCTCTCTCTCTTTTTTAAGGAAAGGCATATGTTCTTGTCCTAACTTGTCCCAGTAGAGGGTCAATTACAACCAGTTGGCTGCAAGTCCCATCCAAGAAAAATACTGAGTACAGAAACTTCAGCAACAGGTACCAAGGGCCTCTAGTACAGTCAGTCATTCTCAGTACATGAAATGTGAACATAAAGCCTATGGGTAAGATATTTTTAGCCTCTGAGTTTCCCATGATGGTCCAAAACGAATCAATAAATTAAAGCAGACATTTTTGTGTAGTTAGGTATTTTCCTGGATAACTCTTCAAATGTCCACAATAGCATGAGATCTCTTAAGTGAATCGTGAGAAGAGAACAATGTCTTATTTAGAAAAATATGCCTTGCCAAATGTTCAAACAGAGGCATGTATTCTGCAGCTTTCTTTTGTAGGGCCAAGTAAACGTTAAACCATAAAGCTAAATAAAACCCCAAACATGTACGCAAGGTAATAAACATGCATATGAACAAAATACACGTGGTCTGTTTTGCTGATGTCAGTCCTCACCTCTTCACACACACTGTCTTAGGACCATGTTGCAGTGGTGGAATCCATCTATGGTGAAGCAAGTTTCTCCCAAATCAATTAAGGTAAGCATCAGTGTATTGAATGTCAGAGCTCTGCCAGATTGGTGTTGGGAACTTTGGCTCCTGCACAGATATTACAGTGTTGAAACCAAGGCCAATGCAAGTATTTATCAATCTGTGGGCAAGTATGTTTAAAGACCAGGCAAAGTTTAGACTTTATTTATAATAATTTATTGCATAGCCAAACTGAAGAAGGAGAGGTAAATATTCTCTTTTTTTGATGGAAGCATTAATTAAGTTGGCCTCTCTTCTGTACATCAATATTTACAGAAAAAAGAGGGCATATGTGGCTGCTAACATTACTGCTTTTGCTGCATCTTGATTAGATCTAGTCAGAGAAAGTAGCAACACAGCTCTGAAATGACCCTGTTCTACCTTAATCTTTGTTCATGAGACCTTTTGTCTCAGTCCTTGCATGCATTTCATTTCCATGGTTTGTCACCTGTGTGCCTTCAGCATGTAACTCATGATCATTCTCAGCCACTGAGGTCCTAGGTGCATAAGATGAACCAACACCCTGATTATTCTATTGGTGTTCAAGGAGTAGCACCAGAACTCCAAGACTAAGCACAAAATGAAGAGGCAAGGCTTCCCAGCCACAGAAAGTAATCACTCAAACCTTCTGCAAGCTCTGCAACACATTTCAGGTGATGACTTGAACTCATCTGCTTCATACTGACTAAAAACTGGTTAAAACATTTTCAGTGAAACAGATTTCTGTATAAAAGATTAAAATGGAGGTTTTCAGCAATGAAAAAGTTTTTTTGGAAAAGCTTAATTTAGTATCTTAATAATAAGAAAAGAAATGAGAGTTCAAAATTTTTCTGATTTCCAAAATGTTTTAAGTTTTTTAAAATAATAGAATTGTCATACTAGGAAATGATACTATTTTATCTTGGAAGCCTGAATATCTCAATACTGCCAGAAGGAAAATTTGACATTATAGAAAGCAAAATTAGTGTCTTACTACATCTTCTTCTTGAATTTTTATTCTGTGGAAATTGTTAAAATATTCCTCTTCTTATTTTAACTTTTTCCCCTTCAGAAGTATCATTTGCAACATAAAGAAAATTCTAGCCATGTTATCCCTACTGTCAAACTCTCAGGAAATTTGCCCAGTCTTAAAACTTGCTATCAAATTGTTTTTGGTGATGGTGATTATTTCCATTAGAGTCTGTGGCTCAGGCTGACTGGTTTTCCATTTTGCTTATGATGTATTAGACCAGTTCTCTTGTGGAGCACACCTGTATGATTTACTACCAGGTTTGTCCAACTAGGATGTTTAGCAGTTGCCGATTTTTCACTTCAGACTAGCAGAGGTTCTCAGATAATGGTGTTTCTTTGTTGTTCTCTCTGTTCCTCCTTTCCATGATGCTTCTGAGCCCACAACCACAACAAAATAAAATTATTTAATGTGTGTTGGGCTGCCTAGCACTTCAGATAAATGGTAGTAAATTGCTTTTTGTTTACTGTTGGTTTTCCTCTAAATTAGAGGTATACCAGCAAGGCTGACAGGTAATGATGGATGCATAAAGAGGCACAGGATGTTAGAGGATTTCAATCATGAGACAAATACAAATCCACATGTTGATCTTGTTAAGGAAAAGTATATTAAGAGTTTTGTGTATGGACTGTGTACGAATTTAGTATTTGAAAATATCCTTTTCTAATGTGATGCTTAAAAGAAGAGTTTGACAGTTACTTAACATATGAAGTCAGGAGGGTGTTTTGAGTGTGAGGGCTGGATTCTTTTGTGCCACTCTGTCACCCTAAGAGAAAGAGACCGAAAGGATGATCAAGGTAGCATAAACTGGATGAGCAAAGGTCACGAGCTGCAGAATAGAAACTGTACTTCAGTGTCACTTGTGCTTCTTGTGTTAGTAAGGTACATGCTGAATGTGGAGGAGCTGAGGGCAGAGCACAAGGAATTAAGCATCTGTGCTGAAGAATTGCCTCCCAATTACTACTGTTAACCAGGGAAGTTGGCTGAAATACAGGGATCATGCCTCATGCTGGAGAGTCTAAGGAAGTATTTTTTGATGGCATTTTCTCACATAAAGTAAAATGTTAGAAGTGCATGTGAAAATTTCCTTACATAGAAATGAAGACTCTGGCCATGAAATGATTTTGTCTCTGTAGGTTCAATATCATGCTCCATCCTAATGATCCATTTCCTTGTGCCTCCATGAATAACAGAGTTCAAAACCCAAGAGTTCTTTGAAAAACAAGATTTCTTTTCCTTTCCCATTGTTCCTTTTTGGGTCATTGAGCCAAAGAAGGGAGTAGTTGGCAATTTTTGCTTTGCTATATTTGCTACTGAAATATAGTGTCTTAGTTTTAGTTTCTTTTCAAACTGGATGCTGTAGATTAGACTCATACAGTGTGGGAGCATAATTCACATTATTAAAAATATTTATCTTGATGTATATTACCCAAGAAGAAAATGAAGTGTAAAAGAATTTGTGGGTCATCCAGCACTCACTCCTTCCTGCTGAATCGTTAAACCATTGCAGGCTTTGATTTGGATTGATTTGCATTCCCAACAGGAGGCTGCCGATTTCTGAAATGCAAAAGGCAGCAGAAATGGACAGACATCAGTTTTTGGAAAAAGACTGTCCTGGGGATACTGCAGAGCAGTAACATTGCAGTTCAGTATTCCAAAAAAGGCTGAAATTGCAGTGGGAGTCTAGATTCAGGTGACCAAATCTGGGAAATAGTTGATGTGAATTTGGTAGGTTCAACTCACCTCTCTGTTACATCTGTTTCATAAGCTTTAAGAATTTGCAAAGTGCAGTAAGATCAGTGCAAGACTCCTAAGACACAATGTTTTGGTGACTCAGGAGGCTGTATATGAACCAGACAAATGAGATGGAGTAAAATCCTGAAAGGCCAAGCTAGACTTGCTGCAAGGGCATGAAGGGTACATTATGGGAGATGACCCCCATGGGACTAACAGTTGGGGGATTCTCAGTAGCTTTTGATCAGACTGCACTGATTCAGTCCATCTCAAAAATTACCTAGAAGTCTAATGTAGGCATACATAGAGATTTCCTCCTCAACAACTACTTCATTATTTATTTACTAATTAAAATGCCCTAATTACCAAAGATTCATCATAATTTGCAAACATTGTCTCGGAGTTCTTCCTCAACAGTGGCTTTTAAGCACTTCTGCAGAGTTGTACAATGCTAGTGGAGAAAATTTCCTCTGCAAACACTCAAAGGAAGAAAAAAATCATTTTGCAGGCTAGACTTGTTCACAACAGTCTTGGGTTTGATGGTTCTGGCTGCAGACTCATACTCTTAACACATTAAACAAACACTTTATTGTTCACGTGGAAGGACTTTCCAACAAACTCTCTATGTAAAATCTACTTTGAAACCATATTTCTGTAACATTTTTTTCAAAGTGGAAGTTTTAAAATTGCAGATGAAGGGAAGATAATTGCCAGTTATAGTTATGACTATTAGAAAAAACTAGAATTGAAAGCTAAACTCTGATAGCATTCCAAATATTTTGTTGATAGTTGGGTGCATAGAAATAAAGCTAATGCTGAGATTTTTGAAAAAGTGAATATACTTTTTTCTGCTCTGACAAAATTATTAGTTACTTTGTTTCAGAAGGAAATTTCTTTGCAGATGCTATGGCATAAAAATTGCACATTAGATACAAATTATTGTCACCTTTCCTGAGAGCCGGGAAGTAAATGACATATTTTATGAGAATACAGTCCATTTCAAAATCTCTGTTCTTTTTTTTGTCCATCTTCTTTGACCAACAATTTAAGGTAAGACCAAACCTGAGAGTGCGCTACCTTTATAAAACAGGTACAAAGAGAATAAAGGGAAGAATACAGAAGAGAATTTAACCATTGTTCTATGCCAAGATTACTTTCCCTGTTATAAAGTTATTAAAGGATTATCTTTTCCTGTTTTCTACAAAAAAAGGTGACCTTCAGTGTCTTCTGATGTTATTCTATGTATCATGGTATAATAAAAGCATACCTGTGGATGAGCCACTTATTTTAGAGAAAGCAAAATCTTTTTTTATGGAAACAGACAGCATGGTCCCTCTTACATCTTAATTCTCTCAGTCCATAAAATAGCAGAATGCACCATTACGTAATTTTCTTGCAAAATTGAGAAATAACACTTCTGTGAATTTGTAGATGATAGACTTGCAGACAATCATTTGGAGATAATTGTTTTTGCTACATCAATAAACATTTATATACAAACTGTTGGGGCTTTTTGCTTCTTAACTTCTGTATCAATATTCCCTAGTCATATTAGATTCTTTCTTTCAAATCTTCATTTCTAACCATGTTTTGCTAAGCTTCTTATTAGTACCAGCAGCAACTGCAAAACATCTTGAGAAGCAGGGCAACAAAAGCAAAAAAATTGGAAGATCTAGTAACATCTTACTTATTTCCAGGACAGTCTTTGTTTTGGAAAAGGGTCAAAAAAAGATAAAGTCTTACCAAAATTCAGCATAGTTATCATTAAATCTTTGACTCAAGTCCTAAGCCATCAACTTTTCTCTGAAGCATATTTTGAAAAGTTTTGCACATCAAACCATTATTTTTTGTTGCAATCAAAATTCTTAAGAATATATGCTATTGAGTTACTAAACTTGGAGAGATGAGGAGTTATAATACCAGATGTGACTGTTTACAAAGCTAGACACATTCATCATCTGCTCACAGTGTGTTGGCTTCTTATTCTGCTTCAGTCTCTTGCTTGCTTATAGACCTGAGGAGCATGCTGTTTCACAAACATAGATTCTCATGAATTTAAGGTTCTGGGTATGATCCAGTATTCTCTACTTCTTTTGGCAGCCTCCAAGGGTAAGGAACAAAATAGGCAATATGTGGAAAATTTAATTTGAGCTGAATTTATGATATTGCATTTTAGTGCCCAATGTATGATGAGTTTCCTGGTAAAATATTGCACAGAAACATGCAGTTTAAATTTGAGATCATAAGAACAGTCAAAGACCTCACATATCTTCTATTTGTAGTTACAAGTTGGGCTACTATAAACTAATGCTTTAAAAACACTGCTTTTCTTTTGTTTGAATCATAAGTTAGTGAAGATGAAATAATGCAAAAAATTAAAAATTCTCCTTAAAAACAATTTTAAGAGTTTTCATTGGTAGTTGATTTTTACCTGTGTTTTCAAAGATGTTAAAAAAATTAATTTTCTGTTTGAGATATTGGAATATTGCTAGAAAAAAGTCAGCATTGATATTTCTGCAGTTTGGGAAATTTTAATTTGAAAAAAGCCTTTAAACTGAAAATATGGAATATTTACAAATAGAAAAGTTGTGGCTGAATCTAATAGCTGTTTAAATCCTTTTAGGGTACTAAATGTGCATTTCTAATGTTGTTATAAGCTGGCTAGAGTTGTTGCACGATGGCAGGAACATGCAAGCGACAGCACGAGTGTTCATTCTGGCTGCTTGCGTTTCCTTCTGAAGCACTGACAGCTGCTTCACAGTTTGAGTTCCCTGGTTGAGTCTGCTAAGATTAATGATTCTGTGGAAGAACGGAGCCTATATAACTGGATATCTTATAGACAATAGAGAAGAGCAGACAGAATATGTTATAAATACTGCACATATCAACAAAATTTGTCTGAATCTGAATCAACTTGTGGTGTTTTGCAGTGATGTTTCCAGCTTCTATAACACATAAGTTATCTTTATGTTTCAGTAGGTGGACAGGTGACTAGAATGAAAAGGTTGTCCAGTATACTAGTGTGTGTGTGTGTGTATATATATATATATATATAGACTTACAGAAAGATCATTCTGAAATGCATACAAGGAAACTGATTACAAATTGCATTCTTAGACATTAAATTGGATAAGTACTGGATGGGAGGCTTTGAATGTGAAGCCAGTGACAGTAGTTTTCACAGAACTCATCTGCAATAATATCTTGATAGGTGTTTTTCTATCCCTATTGACTACATGAACAGAAATAGCTACTTTAGAAGTCACAGGTAAAGAAAATGGTCATTCCTTGACCTACTTGAAATTTTTAATTGAAAGAGGAGAGTATAAAGTTGAAGCAATGTAAGTATTAGATATATGCTAAATGGTATTTCATAATATGACTATCTCATTTTTAGAAACAAATAACATTGAAATTTGGCTCTTAACATTAATTTATTACTTTCTCTGCATTTTGAGACATCATCAAAATTCTGTCATCATAAAGTATTGATCGACTATGTAGCAGAATCTTAGAGGTCTTTTCCAACCTTAATGATTCTTTGATTCTGTGAATATATCCCTTCAATATATTCTTGTTGCATAAGGTCTGACTTGTTTTCCCTCTGAAGTCTTGCACAGTGGTGGTCTAGTGGTTAGGATTCAGCGCTCTCACTACTGGGGCCTGGGTTTGATTCCCAGTTAGGGAAGAATCCTGCTCTGGCAGTGGGGTTGGACTAGATGATCTTTTGAGGTCCCTTCCCACCCCTGACATTCTGTGATAACATAGGTCTGTGATACTAGAGTACTTTGAAGATCACTCTAACTAGATTGTCCTTATAGATTACTGGAAAAAAAATAATTTCCTAAGTCAAATCCTTTTATTGGTGGTAATTCACTCAGGTTTCACCTGATAAGCTTCAGCCCACTTCATCCCTCCTTCTATTTGTCTGCTCTAGATTAGTCAGGATCATTCTTTGCAAATTTCTGGAGTTTTGTGTTCTTTTGTACAGAGTTTAGTTTAGGCTACCAGTAGTTAAGTACCAGCATCTCCCATAAGGTTTTTTTTTTAGTTTACTCTATAAGGAATGGAAGCATTCAGTATGCAGGCCCTTCAGGCTTTTGGGGATTTTTCTCTTTGTTGTGATACTGTGTGTTACTGTGAGTTATCTTTCATGCTTGGTATTTTCCCCAGTATGATGGGGAAATGGAAGAGTTTTGCATAACTTTGCACTATAAGGCTGCCAGATCATGACAGAAAGAGGAAGTTGAGAAGTTCAATCTGGAGAGAAAAAACAAAAGCAAAATGAAAACAAACAAACAGCAACAAAACCAAACAACAACAAAACCACACCACAAAGAAACAAACCCAAACTTTGTGGCATTTCCTCTCATCAAGTTTTGTACTTTGCCTCAGGAAACATGTTTGCCATGGAAAAGAGGCTCTCCAGTCTTAAGTGACCAAAGCTGCCCAGACCTGTTCAAGCTCCAGAATAGCTAAATGACTGACTGTCTCGATGGTGAAATCAAGCAATCCTAGTGGCTGTGTTTTAAAATGAAAAAAAATGAAGGAAGTCTTTAAAAAGTATGTATCTACACTATTATTGTAATAAATTAAGGGATCTCTTACTTGTACACATTAAGAAATGGACCAGCAGAAGGGGGGTTGTAATCTCTGAAAATCTTTAGTAAACTTTTATTAAACCCCACTGGAAGTCTCTCCGTGCTTGCTGCATTTCCACCCAAACCCTAACATTTGGTTGCTTCAAAAGATTACATCTACCACTTTTTCAGTTAGTCTTCAAAAGATTGAATGTGTTCTTCAGTCATTCTAGATTAGTTAGGAACAATTGTTATAGTGTATGGATCATGACTCAGCAATCTGCGAAGAAAAAAACTGAAGAGGTTGTTATTCCTTCACTAAAATAAGAACAAACAGGAGGTAGGTCAAAAAATGCTAGTCTGCACTGGATCCTCCACAATTCCAGGAAAGAAATAGATCTATTTGTGTATACATTGGCAAGCGCCTTATGAGATAGGACTAAGGCAGTTTGAAGAACATGGCGATTCTAAAAACCCTGCTTCCATTTCTGGGCTGCTGCAAAGCAATTAGGTGGCACAATTTCAAGAGCAAAGATTCTATGCCTGTACATAGAATATGTAGGGTAGTGATATTTTGGTTAACTTTTTAAATAAACTTCTAAAATTTGAGATGATGAGGTTAAGAGAAATGAGCAATTCATTGTGGTGTCTCCACTGAAGTAAAAAATTCACTTCTTTATGTAGTTTGCTGCTTCAGACTTTTTGCAATGATGTTTATCATCCACTCTTACCTCTTTCAGAACTTTGTCATTGTGTATAATTTTCTTCACTAAAATTGCATGCTGTGCAAATCCACCAGTCCTTCTGCAGTGTCCCATCATGGACTCTTTTAAGAATTCAGGCAAACAAAGTCTCTAATCTCACAACTGCCTAGAATGTCTTTTGTTATGGTATATAATTTTACATTAGACTCTTTGTTGGTATGATATTTGGCAATCATCTCTAAAAGTGCTGTAGGACTGGTAAATGAGTCCCCTCTAAGTCTCCCAGGATACGTGTAAGTCAGTGCACCTTGCATCTCCTTTCTGTCTGTCTCCTAGAGTGTTTATATGGCACCACAACATCTCAGTGCCTGTGATTGTACTGCACTTGTATCGTTGAAAGATTTGTCAGAATACATAGAAGGTTCCCTATGAATGCTAGATTTCACAGTTTTGAAATAAAATCATTTTTAGAAATGTAGGAAGCACATAATTTCTCTATCCATAATGATAAATATACTACTTGTTTTTATTGTGCTGAGTGGGGTTATAAGCCTATAGAAAGAGAGAGGAAGGAGTAAGTCATTATGCACTGCCGTAGAGGCTCTTTAGCACATTCTTTGTGGTATTTGGCTTAACTACACACGCAGAGCGTCTTACGTGACATAGGTCCGATGGGTGAGAAATCTGGCTTCCTCCTGCTGAGTAATGAAAGGAAAAGACAACCAGTGAGTGGTTATACATATGTATACATATGGAGGTTATGCCACGCAACGGGGTGCCTGTCTCTGACCTAGTCTTAGACGTGCTTGAATTGCTCCAGCCCTTTCTCTCCTCCTCTCTTGGCTTTCCTGTGTCTCCACACTACTGGTGGTCTGCTGTATACCATGCAGATGTTTTCCCCATGTTATTTCATGGTTATTTTTCAACTAGCTTTTTAGCTGAAGGAGTGGAGGGTCCACACATGGGAACATCTGCTCTAACAATTTTCAGAGCAAACAGCAGATGGCATTGCTGCTTCCTGTTGATCTTGCAAGAAAAATCCTGAACCAATGGTGTTGCTTCAAATTTCAGGCTGCTTGGTAATGGTGTACATGAGCATTTAGTTCTCCATTTTTGGTCTACGGTAGCACTAGTTGCAGCTGTTTTCTCTGCAACTTTCTATTTTAGTTTTTTGTTCTTGGTGGTTTTGTTCTTTTTATTCTTCAGCTTTGATTTTTCTGTGGTTCAGCCTTTGTATATTGTGAGTTGGGAACTTTAAATATATCTTTGCTGCATTGTTTTTTTAAGAAGAAGAAACTTTGTCTCTCAAGGCAATTTCTTGGTTTATAACTGGAGTTCTTTTTACTTAAATGTTCACATCCAGACAATTCAAGTGTGCATGAAATTTGAAATGTTTAAGTAAACTTATAGGCTTTTCTTTGTAATTTAACATTAATTGAGTTTTTAACTGAACCCCCTTTGCAACACACACGGTCATGTTTTATCACTGATACATTTATATGACTTCCTTAGGTATTTTCTGATCAAATCTTACTGTACAGAATGACCAGGTCACCTTTGTAAATGGGTAACAGTGTGAGAAAATAAATTTGCATTCAAGAGGTGAAAATATGAAGTAAAAATAAGCTCAGTTTGTACAGAACGAAGGCTGCAGTAAAATTTGTGTGACAGGGATAAGACAGTAACAGGAGTAGGAGTATGGTAACAGAAATAGGAGGAGTCTCTGGGGACAATTCAATTGAGTTTATTGTCAGCCTGATGCAGGAGTTAGGAATGTCACTCCCCTTAACAATCCTGCAGACTTAAGGTGGAGCCTTTGAGTATTCTGTCCCTTCAGACTTGTAAGGCTGTTAATGGAAACTAAAGTATGGGTGATTTTATCTTGTTTCTAGATTATGCTAAGGCTGTATTTGATCACTTTAGCTAGAGGCCAGCAGGACTCCTGTATCAAAAACTCTGGTGCATTTCTACGGGGTATTGTTTTCAGACCTTCTAGACTCACAAAGTTTAACTGTAGGTCATCTTTCAGCCTCTGCTTATTTATGCTATACTGCCATCATTTGTATTATTTCAGTTTTAAGATGAATTTTCCTAAGCAGTATATGCAACTAATTTTCTTATAAAGATTTTGTGTCCAATTTTTTATCTTCTTTAGTATTTAGTTTTATATAATGTCACATTTCAGTAATGTTAATTTCTGTTCCAAGTATTCATTTAGCTGCTGATTTGTCTCTATTCTTTAGAACTTCAAGATGAATTTGGCATGTTTTTTGTTTGTTTCAAAAATTAACTTGAAATTTTCTCTAAAAGAAAATCTATGTAAGTGATAAAATGAACAAAACACTGGCCTTGATATTCTGTATTTTTTAGTGGTACTTGACATGCAATTTTAAACACCTCATCTATTTTGAGAGTATAATTGAGACCAAGAAATATGACAAGGAGAACATGTTTTCTGCACATAGTTTTAAAAGGCTTTAGCTTCTTTCTATTCTCCAGAAGCCAGCAACCTTAATTTTTTATAATAGATTGATTTCTCTATTGGCATAAATTTACAGGTTAACATGAAATAAATACAGTTAATTTGTGTCTGATTTAATAATAGTAAACATAATTAAAAAATAACCCTAGAGATCAAGAAAAAAAGACACCATTTTATCCTGAAATTCTTGGAAAACATGCAGGTATCAAGAAATGAAATTTTTATTATCTATGTAAAAATTACTCCTCCCCAGAAAGATGCTGATCTAACTGATCTTTTTTTGGTGCCATGAAAACTAGGTCCATACTACCAAAACTAATTGACCTGAGCAGTTAAAAGCCCAATTTCAAATCTGTTTGCAGCCTTCACTATATGAATTTTATATCTCAGGACATTTCATTTTTGTTGGACAAAGAGGTCTTGCAACCTCTTCTGGAATATTTAGCTAACTCTCTGGTAGCAGTGAAATGTCCTTTCAGAGATATATTCAATGGCTTTTTTTCTACTGAAACCATAGGAAGAAAAATTTAGTTACTGTGTCCTAAAAGATTAAAGACTGATATGAGAGGAGGAATTGTCAGTACATTTAAGCTGTTTTTATATTCAGTTGGTTTTGAATAATGAACTAGCATTTGCTGCTAAAGAAATGCTTTGGCTCACAGCTGTACATTCCTCCCTTGTTGCTACCTTCATTCCTGGAACAAGAAGAAGGATTTATGTGGATTCACTCTACATATGCATCAGAGGATGCAACCAATTTAGAACTACCCTGGCCAAAAAACCCACATGTGCATGGAGTAGTGCATGGAGATAAGGATATCACACTTGCTGGAAGACTTATATTAATGTAGTTTATTATTTATATTATGGTAATTTTCAGAGTTGCTGTGACAAAGTGGCATTGACCAAAAATTATCTTACATGATCTTCGATCGTCACCAAAAGGGACTTACATCTGCCAGCTAGAAGCAAGGTCTAATTCTTTTACCAGTCCTCAAAATGCCATTTACAGCTTCATGACAAACAAACTGTAATTCCTGAGGTTCCCATAATACACTTGTGGTGGGTTTAAGGGCTCTTCCCAGCCCCCACACACGGCAGGTAAAGGAGAGACTGGATTGGAAGTTAAAAACTAAAAACTGCTTTAATAATAATAACAGATATAAATGAAACAAATATAAACATGTACAGGACCCAAGATACTGAATCGTCCCGATGCCAGCTCCCAGTGGAATCAGCACAAGCAGTCCAAAGCAGTGAGAGAGCACATGTAGCTTCCAGCACAGGCAGACAGCATGCAGCTCGGCAAGGGTCACAGCAGAAAACGCAGAGAGGAGGCTTCCTTGTGGCTACCAGGAAACAAAAGTCCCGCAGCCAAACCCAGCACTCCCCTGGCCTCCCCGCACCCTGGGTGGTGGGGTTTGCAGTGTCCTTGATTCAGGAATCTCAGGTTCCTTAAAGGGACAGTCCAGGCAAGGTGTGCTGGGGGGAAAACTAATAACGGTATTATGTACGTGGTGGTGGAATATCTTTTTAGAAAATACAGTTACTGAACAGAATTAATTCTGTTCTAACCCAAACCATAACAACACTAGATTTCAGTAACACTGAAGATATGGGATTTGTTTTCTCCATAGACTATCAATGTGTCAGATTCATTTCACTCTGGACACTAGACATGTTTAAAAAGGTGAAGGAAAAACATAATAATGGGGATTTCAACAAAAGAAAGGACAATATTTTCAACTTTAAAATTGGAATCAAAGTTACAAAACAGGATAATATAAAATAGGTTTTTACTTGCTGGAGTGTTTTGTTAATTTCTGCTTACAGTTTCTCTGAATCACAGAATGTTAGGGGATTGGAAGGTACCTCTGGAGATCATATAGTCCAACCTACCTGTCAGAGCAGGTTCACCTAGAACAGGTTGCACAGGATGGCGTGCGGGCAGGTTTTGCATGTCTCCCTAGACAGAGACTCCACCACGTGAAGTGTCTTTTAAATGAAGGAGCTAAATATTTGATTGGTTGGTATTGCAGTTTTCTTAGTATTATCATTCAGACCTAAGCTTACTTTTTTTACTCAAACCACACTTACTGAGAACTGTATGAGCTACTCAACACTACTTTGACTCCTTGAATGTGATTTCAAAATGGATTTTTAAAGTTAGTCTTTCCTTTCCAAATTAGGATTGTTTCATTCTGGGAAACCATCTATTCTGAGTTCACATATTCTCTCTTTTTCTAGATTGAGACTATTCTTCTTCTTTAATAATTTTCCTTAAGAATTCTCTTTTTGGTTCTTTTATTAGGAAGGAAATTTAAGCTTCAATGGCTTTTCTCAAAGTTTGGCTGTGACAACACACATTCTCCTCCTCTTGGCTTCATGGAGTTATCTTCTTCCTCTCTATTGTACATGAAGCTTTTAGTGCTTAGTGTTAATGACTATTGAAATCAAATTAAGTATGCAAGGATTATTTGATCCAAGTAACAAGACTGTTCCAACAATTTCCAAATTATATGCCTTTGGAAGCATTCCTTCAACTAAGAATTCTCTTCATAAAAACCACTGTGTGTATATATAATCTGTGTATAATATTCTTAATGCAAGCAACAAAGTTAAGAACTACAAAGTGCTTTTTTATTTCAAGATTAAGTCCTGCCACCCTACTTAGTACAAATGGCCATCTTTGGATAGTTTTATAGTTGCATGCCATCACACAATCTTCTGATTGGGACTCTGTTGTGCCAATGTACAAATGTTCTGTTGTGTAGTTTGGTGATAGAGAATAGTAAGTCTGCTCTGAACTCATAATTGATTGGACTGAGATACTAAGATTCTTTAAGGAGTCATAATAAAAAAATATTAAATACTTTACCCTACTAACTGCAGCAGGCTACATCCTACCATGAATTCATCAAACATTTTTATATCTCATTTCTTAGATGAGCTTTTGTTATTTACTCTAATTTCTATACTGCCACAGATAACAAATAACAAATGTACAAAACCATGGCAAATAACAAGGCTAGCTATTTTGGGAGTGTCTTTGATGATTTTTCCAGATACATATATTTTTGCACAATTTTTCTCAATTTTAATAGTTACTGAAGCTATTATTGCTGTTTCCTTGGGCAATCCAATGCAATCCCAAGACTTTATGTATTTAGACTGCCCAGAGAGGTTGTGGATTCTCATTCTCTGGCAATACTCAAAACCCGTCTGGACAAATTTCTGTGTGACCTGGTCTAGGGAATCCTGCTGCGGCAGGATTGGGGTTGGACTAGATGATCTTTTGAGGTCCCTTCCAACTCCTAACATTCTGTGATTCTGTGATTTATAAGCTTTTCCAATCGTGATTTACAGAGAATCTTAAAAAAAAAAAACCCAAAAACCAAAAAAACCACCCCAAAACAAAAAAAAATAACCCCCCCAAAAAAACACCCCCAAAAACCCAAATCAAACTGACAGTGTTGTAATTTTTTTTTATTTTCCCCTCTTAGGAACCTTGTGAAATCTTATTTTCAAAGCATAACTGGTAGGCTGGTGTTGTCTGCCTTTCAGGCTACCTTACAACATGTGCAGTATTTACTTACTGGAATTTCATGAAACATAAGTCTATCCTTAAAAATAATTTTACCAAGTTTCTTTTTGTTTAATCATTGTTTCCTACACATTCACAATTCTTCTAAAAGAGAAAACAGATGATATTTTCTCATGAGCAGTACTTTATTTGCTTATTCAGGAATCTTTACATAGAATGGTGCATAAGGGACAACATCAACTTGCGTGGTCTCACAAATAGGTGAAGTAATGAATTTTGATTCCATGTCACATTTTTCTTTCTTTCTTGATCAGGTTGGTTTCTGCTCTAAAGTGGCAGTAATTTAATCTCATTTTCTATTAGTTTTCTAACCACCCAGGCAAATTTTCAAAAAAGGCAAATATTCTTCTGCTATCCCACCCACTTGTTATTTGGGGACAGATGATACTGGAATTAATATTCTTTCTGCCTTTATGTGACCTCCTGCTGTGTTTTATTCATATGAGGAACTAAAAGGGTGTTTACAGTCCATTTATTATGTGCAAGAGTAAAGACAAATGGTAATCTTGCTACAGTATTTTTGTGTGCTAATATTCTATTTTTGGTGTTCTACACAATTAAATCCAGCAGTGTTCAGTACAGAAGATGTAACTTTCAACATTAACAGAATAGCTGGAGCTCCAACACTAACATAAGCATGCCAAGCATTTATATTAGGATAATTACTCACCATTGTTGAAGCTAAACAAAACTAACTTTCTCTGGGTAGTCCATATGCAAAACGAATAAGAAATCAGAGGTACAGGGAAATGGGAACAGTTACTAGTGTCTTGATTTGCAAAATCTACCGAAAAGAAGTAGACCTTCTTAAGAATCCTCAGTCTTTTCATTTTATTGTTATTTATTCATTCTAGAAAGAATGACAGCAGCACTGTATAGTAGTATTATGGCATGCATGGAACCTGTAATAGACTGCTACTGGGAGAGGAAAATGAAAGAGGAAAGGAACATATGAGTAGCATTGGGAAAAGTAAGAAGAGAGCAGTCCAAAGGAAATAGATAAGAATCAAGCAGGAGGAAGATGACATCTGGTGTCAGTGAAAAACGGGATAAAATGATGATAGGATTTGTTCAGAGGAGAGTAGTATAATGTCTTCTATTTCACAAGGTCTGGTGAGAAGGAGTGGTTTAAGGAAGTTAAGCAGAACAAGTAATTTGCTGGCACTGAGTCCACAGATGTTGGAACAAAAATGCAGGAGTGCATTTGATTAGTAGGGCATGAATAAATCAGCATTGTAAGGCTTAATGAATTTGTGTCTGTAGGACACTGTTAAGGTGTTATACTCTGCTATTCTCTATAATCACAGGTTAATGTTTAACTTCACCACTTTGTTGCAAAAAGCAGATTTAAACTCTTACATGTTTAAGGTTTAATGAATAATATATAGCACTTGGTGTATCACAATAGAGTGCTAATTCCTGTGCCAGGAATCTAACATTTTGTTTTTATATTCTGTAATGGTGCACTTGTGCAGTGTAATGACATCCTCTAAAACTATCCCTGTCTCAGAGGGAGAAAAGTTTCTCTATTGGTAAATGTAATGGCATCAGGTCTCTCTGCTGGTGCTATATGGAAAAGACAACATCCCTGAACGTTTTACATTCTCACATTGTTGGAGATTCTAAGTTTTGTCAGGTGCTGGTGACTTGGACCTAACACTGAGTTGTAACTCGGGAGACAAAACAGTTGGAAAACTTGGAGAAAGGCTCTAAGGGTCAGCGAAATTTACTGTGGGCAGCTGCTGCTTCAAAGCAACTAGCTATGCAGAAGCCTATTAAGAAGTAGTAGGTTACTTTCCTGCTGTTTCCCCAGCATGATGGATGACGTTCTGAAAAGTGAAAGGACTTCCTGTGCCACAGTAGTTTTCCCTGTGACTTCTTACCCAGAGACCCAGTTGCTTTCAACACATTGACCACACTTGTATCTAAATTCTGTTATGGATCTTTCTAAAGTGTTTTCTGCACATGATACTAAAAGGAATTTGTTTTCACATATGATAGGTGCTTGAATGCCATTATTTACACATGGTCCTATTTATAGTCTAAATCTCCATTTACAATCCTAAACAGCAGTAAATTCTTACTAGAAATAGGTTCAAGCTGCAGAACTCAGAAATTTGTTTTTCAAAAGTTTTATTGTGCTTAGATTTTCAAACTTCTTGCTATAATATGAGTCAACAGCAGAGTTTAGAACAGTTTTGATATTCATAGTATTCATAGTAAAAGTCTGTGTTTGCACATGTTCTAATGTTTGATTTTAACCTATTCAATCAGAGTACACTTAGTTTAGGGTAGGGTAAATTCCTTGCTTCTTAATAACAATGTTCTCTAGCAAGATAAATATTTTTCAAATACATGTGAAACTAGCAAAAGTGTACAGATCAGATAAGATAATACATCTTATAAGCCAAACTACTTGATGACCCTAATTAAGATACTTCTCTTCCATACTTAAAACAGGGAAATGTAAATATTGATGTATCAATGAAGATATAATTATGGGGGTTTGGGATCTTTAATTTTGTGTATATCACAGGAAAGAGAACATATTGCTAAAAGAGAAAAATGCTTTCCATGGGATCTTTATCATTATTTCAAAATATGTTTAAAGACAGTGAAAAATGCTCTTCTAAATGTTTCAAGGTATAAACTGTGGCCAAGTCTTCAGCAGAAACTTGTGCTGGAATTGTTTAGGAATGTGAAGAAAGAGGGCTCATGTAATCCTGCTGTGTGTGTGTCTCTCTCACTGCCTTTTGCTCCCTCCCCTTCATAACTTTTTCACTCTTTTGCCAGTCTTAACCAGATCTTGCAGAGGGGTGGAAGCCTCAGAACTGTTCAGCTTCAGTAAATTCCGTGAGAACAGAATGAGATAAGAATCCATTCACTGCAATTCTCTGGGGTCAGCCATCCAGCCAGTTTTTTACCCAGCAAACAGCACACCTGTCTAAGCCATGAGCTGCCAGCTTCTTCAGAAAATTAAAACAAGGACTATCTATAGAGAACTGTAAAGGGAATTTACAAAGTCTGTTGAATGGCTTTATGATACAATGTCAGGTAAAAGCAGTGTAGGTTAATATAAATTAATAGGTGGAGGAGGTGGGGAAATCCTAGCTTTACATATGAAAAGACACACCTGGAGATGTCTGTTCTCACTTAGTAGTTAGATCTTGGATTTGTAATTGACATATTTATAAACGCAAGTAAAATTTTTGTATTATATTCCTGTAGCAAAAATAAAAACCAGAAATAACAGTCCTGCAAAAACATTAGCTTAGTATCAATCAAAAGAAAACAGATCCAATGTTAGTAATTATTTGGAAGTAACAGAGAACAAAACAAAGAACAAAATTTATGTTTCTTTGCACAGCTGTTGTGTTACTGTGTTCTGAAGACCATATAAAGTTATGTTCCCCCTCTGTCTCTATAAAGATATATTAGAGCTTGGCTGGATTCTGCAAATGGTGGCAAGGCTCATCATTAAGCAGTATTCATACAGGGAACATTTACACAAGTCAGGACTCTTTAGACTTGTAAAGAAATCCTGAGCAATATGAAATACAGAAGGAACCACCTTTGGTGTAGGGAATCCTTCAGCTGCGAACTACTGAAGTCTGTCCAGTGAGGGAGGTGTCACTGCACTCACTTCTGTTCCTAAACCTCTCAAATACCTGCTGTTGGGTACTGGGCTAGATGGAGCTGTGGTCTGACCCAGTACACCCATTCTATGACTGTATGGTTTAACAACCTGAATTAGCTCACAATGTGGTCAAGTTATGCAAATGAAGAAGGAGGAGTGACAAATACTGTCCTCAGCCTCATTTCATACACAAGTTTACTGCCTTTATTCAAGTCTGTGCAGTTGAAGACTAAGCCTGTGTATAACTGTATTTAAAGAACAGCATGTATCTGCTGCTTGAAGGTTTTGCAGTCACTCCTTAAAACATGTATTGAAACTCAAGAAGTTGAAATGATACTTAAATTGGAAGGAAATCCAAATAGTTTGTAACAGGGAAAACTCAATTCAGGAACTCAAACAATGTTCCTTCTTCTGGAGATATGATAATATAACCATCCACATGTCACTACTGCAAAATGATAGATGCATTTCACATATAAAATTGCTTTTTAGAGGCATATCTTTTTTTTTTTTCAGCCACCACCTTTGATTTTTTTCTCATTATCGTATGATAGCAGAAACAGCACTCTATGTGCTTTTTGTGTTCATTTCTTGTGCTTAGAAGGCAACAGAAGCAGAATTCTGTCCAAATGTACAGATTTGCAGCACCACTATATGTAACTGGTAAAATCTTATCTTTTTAAAGAATGCTGGTTGTAGTGGCCACCTGTGATGAATCATTTTTGGATCTTAGACTTAAACTCCATCCTAATTCCAGCATCATGCCAGCATTCATAGTTCATGAAAGTGTATACAGGACATCTTCTGCATTCCCAGATGTGCTTTGTGCGCTTTCCTGTCCATAAAAGCTCGCTGCCTTCAAAATTAAGTAGAGAATCTGGAATACATATGCTTCCAGAAACTGTGTCAAAATATGATGATTTCATACAACATTCCTCTAAGATTAGAAAAACTATTTCCAATGAAATATCTACTTAAATATTTTTATCAGGTATTCAAACTACTGTTTCTAGTACTGATTCTACTTTTAAATACTGCTTTTTGTGGCATCATGATACCTCATTCAGACACTTCGTACAAAGAGATTAATTTTCAGCATCAGTGAAAGAAGTAAACACTGTAGAACACTGATTTAAAAGCATTCCCCCTTTTACATTAAGCAGAGAGAACAGATCATAAGTTAACACTTTGTACTGTTATGACTGTTCTCAGTGCCTGGAAGCACTGAGACCTGCCTTGGTACAAATTACCCATATTAAATACCTACTAGATACATAGACATAAAGGATGTGTGATGATCGGTCTTTTATACAGTGGGAGTGCACAAAAACAGTTCCAACACATTAAACAAAAGTGTGAGATAACTAAGGAGAATAGAAACACATAAAAAAGGGACTGATGTAAAGAACTTTATTTTGACAGTGCAAATGGTGAATTTTTTCAGTGGTGATCCTAGGCTTCTGGGTCTTGAGCAGTAAAATTTTGTTTCTCATCCTCTTTCCATTTGAAGATATCCATCCTTGTCCTTTACCCATTCCAGGGAATCTGATATCCAACAGTATAAGACTGGAAAACCTAAATCTTGCCCTGACTCATAGCAAATGCTACATGTAACATTAGTTTCACAGGCAAAAGTCTTGAATTGTTTTTATTGTGATGCTCTACAAAACATCCAGTGTACAAATGGTTTTCAAAAGTAGGCTCCCGTAGATCACATTTAAATAACTTAGTCTGAAGGTTAATTGGCTGAATGAGCTACCAAAGTGGAAAGCTCACTAGACAAAAGAAAAAAAGTTTTAAAAACTGTAAAATGATATCTATCCCTTAAATTAAAATCTTGTGTAAAGTTAAAAAATCTCAAGTTTGGGAAGCCCTTTTTATTATTCCCTAGTGAAGACGAGTGAGGAGGGTGTTTCCACAGACATTTTTGGGTTTTGTTATGTCCTTCTTCGACTTTCCTATTCATTGCTGTTCACAAATTTATTCCCCAACTTCATCAGGATTTTCACACACATTGTCTCAGAAATCTTCACATTTACTCTGCTTCTGCAATATCATGCATAACTCCCACAAAGGTATAGGCATTTCAGTCACACCAGGGAGAGGACATAAGTTGATTCACCCTTGGATTAACACCAACCCTTTCAATGTAAGGTGATGAGTTTCAATCACTTACTTTAATTTCTCAGCCATTTTTGTAGAAATGCTAGAAGCCAGCACAGCATGTGAGTAATATAATATAGAACTCTACTAATATAAATGATAGCTTAGCTGTAGAGTTGGTGAAGAAATTACTTGCTAGGGTAACCTAATACCTCCAGTCTAATTTGATGCTGCGAGAGGCTGGAGGCTAAAAGAAGGCACAAATGCAAGATGTAAATTTTGGTTTAATGCAGTTTTTGATAGCCACAGATGGCTACATTTTTACAGAAATCCAAGAAATAATAACTTTATGGGCTGGAGATATTTTGCAAGGTTTTTAGTGCCTAAAAAAAGAAAAGTCAGAGCAAAGAAGTGAAGTGGGAAGCATGGAAGAGGTGCACAAATTATTTGTATCAAATATTAAATTTAGCTTAATTCAAGTCTGATGCTTTAACGAATCTTAGTCTGTGCTTATGGAGGTTGTGGCCATTTGTATTTTTACTATCCTGCAATCTCCTTTTTATAGCAAAGCATTTCCATTCATCCTGAAATGCTGTAAATGATGTTTAGGTTTTGTTGTTGGGCTGTGTTTGGGGTCTTTTGTTGGGTTTTGAGGTTTTTCTGTTTGTTTTGGTTTGTTCTTTTGTAGATCTGTGGATCTACAAGACTTCAGTGTAGTTAATTCGCAGCTTCTTCAGAGCATAACTCATAGTCACCCTCCTAGAGCGGAGTTATCCAAGTTGACAGTTGGTGATTTCCCTGTTACTGGCCCTTTTGAATGGCTTGATTTAGAGTCTGTTTAGCATTAGCCACCTTAATTTCCATATCTGGAAGCTCTTTAGGTTTTTTGACTTCCCTGGAGTAAAATGAGAGCAGGAAAACTCTCCCATTCCTCCTGCTTATAGTTGGATCCTCAGGGGGCTCAAAGATGGTGGACCTCTGTGAATTGGATCCTTGTACAACATATGAAGATTCCTTGGGCTGCGTAGCATTCATTCATTAGTGATTGCAGGGATAAATCTTTTAATGTAAAGGTGCTAAGAATTCAAGAGATGACCAAATGGTTGAATCTGTAAGTGAACAAGGAAATATTGGTTCCTTTCCAAACCTTCTGAATCAAACTGCAGGGGTTCATTTTGTGAACTGAACCCTGCAGGATTCACACAGCTGTAGAGAGAAATCTAACACCTAGTCCAAGTGAAACAATTCCAGGATCCAGCAAAGAATTCCTAAACCACATAAGCCATAAAACTTGCTTTGTGAAAGTCTTCTTTTCTGGTTTTAGTATTTATATAATGTATCTATTTATTGTCTGTGTCCTTACTACCAGCAAGTGACTATAATTTACTCCAGGATAAATCATAAAACCTTCAGTAAGGTTTTCTTCAGTCAAACTGTCCTTAAGGTCTGTAGAAGCTGGAATTTCGCTCAAGTGAAATTTGAATGGGGGGTCTCATGTTATGACCTTTAATGAGTTTAATGACTTTTTAATAAAACATTTACAGATATTTAAGTAAAATTAGTAGAACTGTGACCTGCATCATCACTCATTTGCTCAGGATTCTGCTCTCTTCATTAAGGAGGGCCTTTTAGGTTACAAAGTGAGGACTTAATTGTGTATGGTTAAGGTGTGCCGTAGTTGATTATTGAATAAGTGTTGTAAGAGAAAACATAAATAGAAAAACCCAGCTAGATTACAGGAAATGAGACATTGATGCACTTGAAGAATTTATTTTTTACATTGTGTATGTGGGGAGGAAGTTGACAACTACAGTTTTCACTTCAAGATATAAGATGAATGTACCAAAAGGTACAGTTTCTCAAGAATATTGTAAAATCTTCGTAGATTAAGACCTGTGCCTCCCATCATTTATGTAGTGGACAGATTGAAGTCAAGAGGATAGGTCCTGAAGTCATGCAGTACTTATATTAACTGATTTAAGTTGAACTATAAATGGAAAATAGTCTCTTTTCTATGAAACACTATTGCTTGTCACACCCTGAATCTTGTATCCTTCTTACGTTATGGTAACTAATTAAGTGAAAGCGTGTTCCTATTGTAGCATATTATAGCTCTCTTTGAAGGTTAAGTTCATAGGCAGTAAGCTGAATATAAATTGAATTATTGGTAGAGTTCTCTGATGTAAAAAACTTTGTATGTCTTCCCTTATTTAGTTCTATATTTCTTTTAAAAAGAATATATCCTAGTAACAGGGAATCCAGAAGCACTTGGGAAATTGTTCTAAAGGCTAATTAATGTTTCTGTTAAGAAGTATTTTGGTTTTCTTTGTAATTTGGGTAGCTTTGCTATCCAGTTTTTTGCTCTTATTTTTCCTTTATCCACCATCCTATATGGGCATGTGAAACTCGTCAAAGTTCTAACGTCACATTAGGAAGACTGTGTAGTACTATAGGTATTTTACCTCACTTTCTCATAATATTAGTAAAAATCCTTTTGTTTGCTTTATTTTATGGGCATCTTATGGGTTGACATTGTTGCTAACAATTTTTCAACAAAATTTCTGCAAATAAATTTCTATATTTGTCAACATGTTATAATAAAATAAATGAGACACATACTGTGCAGTTCTGCCAGACCTGGAGCAGACCTGGAAAAGATATAAATGTGTCAGTATTACGGGAGGGAAAATACATAAATGCACATGGTGACTCTCTTAAGTCTTGGGCTCAGTGTGATACTAATTCATTTTGGTGACACTTGGAAAACTTCTCCCAGCATTAGTAATAAGTTTGTAGTGGGGGGTAATTCTGACAGACACAGTGTTGAAATAAAAACTTGAAAGAATGTCCATCAGATTTTACAGGTGCATAGAACATGCATTTGCAGTTGATTGATGATCTTTTTGTTAAAGGTTGACATAATGTTGAATGGAATGTTTTGTTTATATATGGTGGTCTAGTTTATTGACCAGTACCAAAATGTATGACCAATCTGGGACTTCATACAGTGTCTCTTTTTTTCTTTCTTGGTTGTTTTTGGGTGTTGGTTTTTTTCCTCCTGGAAAAAATTTCTGTATTCATTGTCTCTTCTGATCATCAGCACATGAATGCCCTTTGTTTATTTTATAAATATGATTTCCCTGAACTAATTTTTCTTTTAAAAATATTCACTTGAACTGAAAATTTTAGATGAATGCACAAGAATTTTAACCAATATTTAGAAAAAGGCTTCTGGATTGACCTTCTGGGCAAATGTTATAGAACTTAGTTTTCCTGCAGATATTTACTAAAAATAAAAGTAACAGTTGGCATGTAATTTTAATAGATTTGACTTCTATTTTGAGGACCTTTTCTATTGAATTTCACTTAAAATCTGAAATAAAAAGGTCTGAAAGCATTTTCCCCTCATGATTGGAAGTGTAAGAACTAGAAAACTGGTGCCATTGTTTAATATTGTTAACAATGTTTAAAACTGAGTTCTCTCTTTTATAAAAAAGTTCAGTGGAAGAGAGGATGTCTTTAACTCACATCTCATTCAGAATATTACACTTTCAACTGCAGCAGCTAGTTATCTAAATAATGAATTGGGTTTAAAATTATGAAGATGTGTGCACTCAAAACCATTCTTGAAAATCCATGTAAAACTTAAGCTTCCATCTTAAAAACAAGTTGCTCTTCGTTGTAATAGGTGTGAAACGAGAACCTTTTCAGTTCTTAAGTCAATTTTATTAGCTAAAGTTGGAGTCTCTAGATGTCTTTCAGTCAAAACTGACATTGATTCCAAAAGCATTTTTCAAACGTTGAAACAAAACTAGCTAAAGGATCCTAATACCAACTTTGCCCTTAAAACTCAAGCTACGATCTTGTCTTCCTTGAGACGATATATTTGTATTTGTGCTTAGGAAGTCATTCTTTTGACAAAAAAAACCTCGTAAACAATGTTATTCAGGGGGAAAAAAAAAAGTCTTTCAATAGGTAGGAGATATTAAGTTGTTTGTTGGTTTGCTTTCATTTTCTTTGTTTCAAAATATGGCGATCTACATATGTGTAATTTCAGCATACTTGTCCTGACAGAGAATTGAACAGGACAAAAATGGAATTAAACACATCTTACCCTTCATTAACTGTGCCAGTAAAAAACAGAATCCAAAATTGTTCTGCGTGTCCACTGAAGGGCATGGATTGAGATGCAGTTAAGGAAATTATCTGGTTATAATCCAACCAATTCTGCAGATAATCTAACAAATAGTGCTAAAAAAAATTAGCTAGGAGTTCTGTGTGTATTTAGATTTCAGATAGGACAGTGTATCAGTGAATCCAAAACCAGGCTTAATTTCTCTTTTAATTCTTCATATAGACAGAATATTTTATATATTTTTTATTTTTCATCAGACCTTAAGAATAACAGTTAGAGAAGCTAATGGCACCCAAATCAGGTAGTCTTGGCTCATGGTGCTCTTCATAAATACAAGGGAAATGTGTCCTTAGTCTGAGTCCTTTCACCCTCAGACTGTTTGACTTGTTAAGTCAAAATAAACCAAGGCTCTCCAACTGTCTAATTTCATTATGTCTTATCTCTATAAAAAGAGAATTTTCTTTGTCTGTTGGTTTGAGTAACAATTTCAAGTTTGTGTTTATTGTGTAGATTCTTGTATTTAAAATGTATAATATTGTCATTCCTAGATGTTTTGCAGATGTAGTATGAGTTCTGTATGTATCCCATTCAGGCTTTAGGCTACTGGGGCTTAACCTGTGCAAGAGTTGCTCTCACTAATTGGGAACCTTGTGTTAGAATTTGGGTAAATTATAACTGCTCCATACACCTGCTTTTAATTCTGAAGGAAATTGATTCAGAAACTTTTCCAGTCATGTTCCAATGATTTTCATATTCCTAAAACAAAGGTGAAACCCTTTTAACCAAGTCATATCCTGTCCTTCTGTCTTCTGTATCCAAATCCATAAAGGTGTGACCCTGATGCACTGTACAGCCTCTCAGTACCGTTTAGGATGCTGTAATTTTTGTTTTCTTTCTACTGCTGTAGTGAGTGATTGAAGAAGTCAGATAGCGGTACTAGGAGAGTGGCAGCACACTTTTCCACTAAGACCAAAGACATCCTCTTCTGTGGAAGCAGGAAGTTAAAGACTTGGAAGAATCATAGATACATGAACTGAAGTTGTAAAAAAGGAGAACTAAGTAAAGGAAACTAAGCTTCATAAAACAGAGTGGAGGGTCTTTTCTGTGCTCAATAAAATTTTAAAATGACAATTCTGTGAGACTCGAGGCAAATAAACTTCAGTACGACTGTAACAACATTTGAGTGCAGATCTTTGTTGAAAGAATTTTTAGAGTAAAGCTTAGGTAATGATCAGTGGCTTAGCTTATTTTAAAAACCAACTTATCTTAGCCTTGATGGACACTCAGTGTATGCTTCTTTTGCATATTTCATGTTATAAACAATGCTTACATTTCTAGGATGTCTTAGAAAGTAATAAACATTTTGCTTAATTCTGCATAGAATTTACCAGCATTGATTTATTAGGAAATGAATGAAAAGGCATTTTGTTGTTCTTTCTTTTGTTTTTAACAGAATCAGATTGCAGGATTCAGAGGAATCACCAGGCTAATCACCTAAACCACATTATTTAAATAGATACCTCTACCTGTTTAAACTGAATTTCAGAGGGAATTCAGTTAGTGAAGAAAGACTTAAAATTATGTTCTCTCTTGTGTTATTGTGATTTTACGTCTTTTAAAATAGTTGCATAGTGTTTTAATCGTTTCCCTTATAGGAAAAGACTGTTTATTAATATTGATTTAGCTATTGCTAATTGTAAATATTTGATTAATGATGATATTTTAATATTGTTTCTGGAAGTGTTTTGACCCTGAGCTAACACTTAAAAGTACTCAAACTCCAGGCTCTTTAAAACTAAAAAGAAGTGTGGGCTTCCAATGCAATGGTAAAATTAGTTTTGATCTAGTAAAATAAGTAAACTGTAAAGAACAATGTGGCTATCAAATCGACAACTGTTAAGTGTTGCTAGTGAATTTTCTTGGCTTTGTGATATTCCTCCAGTGAATATTTTGGTTTTAATTGGGACTTTGTGACTTTAGAAACACTTAATTTGGCATATAACTCCCAAGTTCAGGAATAATTGCTTTTTATCACAAGGCAGTGCAGTTAAAAGCTTCAGAATTTGCACTGATTTGAGCACAAAAAACATCATTGCTATCTTTTATGTTTTTATTATTCCACAAATGTAAATCCAGTCTTGTGTAAACTTTACATGACATGAAGCTTGAAAAGTTTGAAACTGATATCTTAGGACCAGAACAAACTCCCATGCTATACTGAAGTCTAAATGCTGGAAAAGAAATCAGTTTTTATCTGACATAAAACTACTGATGAAAAATATTTCTGTATGGTAATATTGTTTTAAATAATATCCTACCTAAGAATGTATTTTGTACAATAACTTTAAGTAAAAAGTACACGCAGGCACAGGCCTTTCTGTGCTAGGAAGTTTAAACATATATCAGGTGTATATGTGTCAGAGGCTGTTGGAAAACTCTATGTCATACAATTTAGAGCAGACCTGGTAAATCTATTCATCATGAGCTGCAGACCACCACTGTGTTTGCAGTGCAAAAAGCTAGCCTTTCTTTTCTGGATAATAAATGATCACAGAACTGGAAATGAGTCAGACCTTTCAGACCAGCCAAAGACAAACTATCTTTGATTCCAGTTCTCTTGATTCACCTGTACATATTCCATGTATTACTCAGGTGCTAAGCAGAAGTGCTTTTTGTCTTCAAGGCTGAATGGCCCTTTAGTTTAAATTAGGGACGTTCACTGGTCTTCCCTGAGAAAGTAAAATAAATTTGCCAGTGGTTACTAGTTGTAAAAAGCTGTTAAAATACACAAGTTCTGCCTCATTTCCAGTGAAATGCTGGGACTTAAGAACACTCGTTTATTGTTACACAGTATGCTGCCAGACAGTCCAGGTAGATGAAACCTGATTCTCTCCCTTACTGCTTTAAGCATTTCATTATCACTAGTGGGTTGTTTCAAAAGACAAGGAAAATACAAAACTCCTTGGGGTGAAGTAGTTACTTGCAGCTGAGATTTTTTGGTGGGTTGTTGGGGTTTTTGGCAATAAATTGACTACTTTTGACCTTTGACTCAGGAAGACTTATGGTTTTCTCTTACTAAAGAAATAAGTTTCCATAATGACAGTGCTATCAGAGGTGAGATGCGTAAAAGAAGCTGTTTTGTAATGAAACATGAAGAGACACACATGAGATACTAAAAGCTTGACTGGGCAAGTCAGCCTGTGTCGACTGTAATGCTAAGGATGTCTGTCATAGTAGAAGCTTTGCCCAGTCTGTGATATCCTGACTGCAAGCTAGGTATGTAGTCAGATTGCTGATGTGGAGCCCTTTTTCACTGACCTGTTACAATGATATGAAGTGTTAAATGTATTTGTAGATAAGCTGTCTGTTTGCTATATCCAGACAGCAAACTGTTACTGATTGATTCCTGACTTCGCTTTCCCAAAGTATTTTTAGCGATTTCTTATGAATGCTTGTATTAATTGTGTGCCTTCGAATTTTAGCCCTTGTGCTTTTTTGTTCTTCTAATGATGATATTAAAACTTAGGCATTAGCAAAGGTAGAAAATTGCAGAAATCATAATTTTTCCTTCTTATTTAAATGTGGTTAATAACTTCTTCATGTTCTGTTAATTCGTAGGAGATTATGTCTGTGCTAAAATGGACCATAGAAAAGTTTGCTTCATTCTTAATTGCATTTGCTTGGTATTCATGCCTGTCATCTCCTAAACTGATGATGCTTCCATTTCCCAGGTTGCAACTGCTTTTAGGAAACAGTAGAAAGCTGTGCAGACATCTGCCATTTATTAAATTTCTCATTCTGGTTGCTCTTAACAATGAACTGATGCTCTTAACACTAGTCTTTGATCACATTGTTTTTTTAGAAAAAGAACTTACTACAGGCAAGAGCATTTGAGTGTCACAGTTCATTGTTAAAATTGGTATAGATTAATTCTGGAATTAACCTAGCTGAAAAAAGTAATTTGCTTTTTCAGCTTTCCTGGTCTCTGTGTTAGTTAGTGGTTTATATAGTTACCAGCTTGGTAACAAATTGTTGGGAGTTTCTTTCGTTTTTTTTTTTTTTTTTTTTTTTTTTTTAAGCCTGAAGAATAAAATTGCTTGTGTCAAAAATCCTTCCATTTTCAAGATCTTGTTTTTTGCTTTAAAAAGTATTAAACTCTGCAACACTTATTCTTGCAGTTTCTGTTTTGGAATCTACCTAATTTTTTTCCCTATATTAACACAAAAGAAAATAGTTATTAACTTTATCCTCATATAGGATACCTATGAGCCAGAAAAATAGTAGCTTAATTATACAGCCAAGGAACTATAACATCAGATAGATGAGTAACATGCATATGTCACACAGGAAGCTTGTGGTCGGCCTGAGGATTGAAACAAGGTCTCTTGACTCTCAGTCTAGTCTCATCTTTTGTTTACATCTATACATGAAAACATTTGTTATTTTAATTCTCATTTAGTGATTATGTAGCCTGAGATTCATTTAAAGTAGATAAAACTTCCTACAAAGTTTAGAGTAATCTTTAATCTTCACTGAAAATGAAACCCAGACCAAAGCTGGTTAGTTAGTTTTCTTTTAGAACTTTTTTCTTAAATTCTTTTAAGAATTTTATTTTTTACATTTTTAAACTCTTTTTTTTGCTTCTTTGTCTATAAGTTTCCTGCTTTAGCTGAGACAGGAGGTGAAAGAAGAAACCGCAATATCTCCAACTTTACAGAACTCAGGACTAGCAGGAAATCTCACAGGAATTTCTTGCCTCACAATATTTTCAACCATGAGCCTTTTTATTCAGGTATGAGAGGAAAGAGATGAGATTATGATCCCATGGAGTTTGGGGGATGGGAGTGTCCATTTTCAGCTAAAAGAAACTTAAGAGGGTTTGGATGTTAGTAATGTGTCCAGCCCTGCCACAACACCCTATCTTTATGAGAAAGTGAGGGAAGCAGATGACCAGCAGTGCAAAAGCCTACTAAGCAAATTTTTCTGCCCTGCACAGAAAATTTTTATGTAATCTTCTCCATTGCTTCAGTCACTTTATAAAGCGACTTTTATGACTTTACCATCATCACATTCAGGGGGAAAAAAACAAGTTTCCTCAAATCAACATATCCTCACAGTGTACATTTTTTAAAGTCTGTGCAAAGAAATAAAGGTTGCAGATAATTCCATTTTTATATATTGTATAAAATCTAGAAAAACATAGCACAAAAGGCACAGTTTTAATTTTTTCTGTTAATATTTACCCTAGAGCTCAGTCTGTCTCATTTGCTTTGATGCCAAATAGATACCATTCTGCTATCAGAGGGTAATGTTTTTATTTTCTTCTGCCTGCTTTCAGGTATTGTCCATTTATTTACCATACATCATCTATATTTTCTAAAGTATTCTTCAAAACAGAGTAAGGGTAAAGAATAACTCTCTGCAGAGCTCTTCATTCTCCAACTTCAGGAAACAATTAATTAAAATGACTTCTGGAATGTCTTGTTCTAGTTTAATATCAAATGTCTTGTATAGAAGATGCAAAGGATGAAAAATGAGTCCCCACACCCACTTTTAAGTGTTTTAACCCACTGTTTTGTGGGTTTAGAATATGCTTTTTACTTCCATGTCATGTAAATTTGCAGGGGTTTGTTGTTTGGCTATTTATTTGTTTGAAACATTTCGAGAGGGATTGTATGTGTATTACCTAGAAAGAGAGAGAATGTTGCTATTGGTATTTTTTGATTCTCCTGGTACTTGAAAGCAGTAGACTTCATCTTTTAAGGATTCTGAAAGGTCTAATATAAAGTAGGATATTTTCTGCCTTTTTTTCTTTTGGTCTTTCCCCTTAATGTGAACCTTGCTTGAATGAATTAGTCTTCAGACCGGAGCATTAAGAACAAGTAAATCTGTTTGCTTCGCTGAAGGCAAACAAGGGTGAAATGATTTAATGTCAGGTAATCCAACACCATGAAGGGATCTCACAGAAGTTTCTGTGCATATGGCTTGTTTCTTTTTTGATAATAATGGTTTGTGGTAACATGCTTTAGTGCATGTTCCCAAAGAATTTTACAATTGATGCAAAATTAGAATGGGTTACTCTGTGTTGCAAAAAAGTAAAAATGGTTATCTAAGAGAAATCTATACTTGCTACATTTTTCTGTAATTCCTCAATCCATGGACATGAATGAGGTGGTTATAAAGAGCTTCAACCAGCTTTTCAAATACTGGAGTAGATAGAAAATTTTCTTGAGGATATGACTGTTGAATGATTGCAAGTAGAAGGTAACACTTTTCGTTTCAGAAAGAGATATTCCTTTCTGTTCTTCAAAAATCCATTCTAGTAGTCAGTAAAAAAATGAACATCCCCAAAATCTTTTTACTCTCTTGCCATATTAGTCTCCATACAGGGAAGTCCCATTACATCTACAGTTGTTACAGCTCTTCACCCTGTTTCTTCTGCACGGGAAGGGCTGGGAAGAGTAGCAGCATTGGCTTGGTTTGAGTTTTGATACTAGTGTCCTGAAGCGAAGCTTCATCTATGGTCCTAAATCATGGGCTATAACATGGGGAAAAGTTTTGGCAAAATTTCAATTAAATAGTTGCCTGCTTCTACGTTAAGAAATCTCTGATAGAATATATTTATACTTGGAAACTGTATAAGTGAAAGGGGTAATCCATGCTTCCATTTAGATTGAATTATTGAATGAACTCAGTGGCTTAAACATTTTATTGTAGATGCTTTCTAGAATCTCAAACATCACACTTGTAGTCATTCTTTGTCAGACTTTTCTTAAAGACATTCTAGAGTACAAAACCAAGACTGTGTGTTCAAAGCAGAAGGCAAAAGAAAGGTCAGTCACACAGCAACTTTTGGCATCATTCTTTGTATTGTCTACAATACCAGTCAACCTCTCAATCTGAGGCTTTTCTCCTGCATTGTAAACTCTTAAAAATGCAGTGTTTGCCTTCAGTTTTAGAATGTAATATCCAACAATACAATGAAACAATTAAAAGATACATTCAGAGCCAAAGGCTCTGTTGATCTGTTTTTAACGTACTCAGAGGACCTTTGACAGCTAAAGGTCCAATTCTTGGTGGTAACTTGTCTCTTCCAGGAAATCAATATAAAACCTCAGGTATATTTTAATGTTGTTAGAAGAATAAGTAACTTAAAAAATAATCCTAGGTGTATTCTTCTATTACCTTCATCCACTAGGTGACAGTACAGCTCTTTTACCTTTTTTCTTTATTATCCATAGGTGTTTTTTTAAAAAGTAGTTCAGCACAAACCTCTAAGAATGTGCTCTTTCCAACTGAAAAGTATGTCCTGTGCATGATATTTTTAATGAGAAAAATTTTTATATGGTAAGGAAATTTTTCTCAGTATTGTTACTGTAGTTAATGCAAACATAATGCTTTACCATTGATCATAGTTTTTTTGGTTTTAACTGTGAAAGATGATAAAGACTGGCTTAATTGTGGTCTGATAAATAGCTATGGAAAAGCAAATCCTGGAAGTAACTGGGGGAAAAAAAGGCAGTTTTCAACAGTAAGGTAAGATACGCAGAACAATTATACTTTTAATTGTAGTATTGGTCTTGAAGAAAAGAGCGTAAATTAATAAAGCTTTTTTTTAACTAAATAATAGATTGTGCAGTGTAGTTAACCTTTGTTTATATGACTTGTTACAGCAATTTAATTCAAGATAAATTGCTTACTTTCAGTACTATATTTTATAATGTAGTTGTCTTTTACTTCAGCACTTAGTTGCTTCTCACTTTCTGTAAGTGTTTGAGAAGCCCAAGCACTGGAAAGAAAACAAAAGAAAAAGTTTATAGAATCGTATTTCCATGCAAAATTGCATGCATTTTGAAAAGTGATCCTGGCTACCCTTCATTTCACTGCTGATCTATACTCGGGAAAATTTAATGTCTCCAGGTGTCTGCAGACAAATTCCATCAGCCAATGTCCCTATACAAGATTAAACTTACTGTAACAATTAACCTCACTACATACACGTATGTATCATAGAATCATGATTAATTAAAATGAAAAATTTGTCAGGGATGGAGTTTTTAAATAACTCTGAAACCCATGTGAAAGTATTAAAAAGCTCAAGAGTGCCACATTTACTGTTTATAATAAAAATTCTTTTGATAAATTTGATAACAGTACATGGTTTTGATGAGAAAATTTTATGTTACACCATCACTTTGCATATTGTTTGCAGCTTGTATAAGTGCAGGTTTATGCTAAATTGTCCTAATTTTTATTAAAGAAAAGTAGAGCTATTTGCTTTTATCACTCTTCTGCTGCATTTTAAGTCTTTAAAATGAATGTTTAAACCTAAATGTATACAGTAGGCAAATTAAATAAACAACAGGAGTATTGCACATTAATAATAAAACATATTAGTTAATAAGTAAAATGAAATAATTTAATGATTTGATGGGTGGTATTACCAAGCACCTTCAACATAAACCTTATAGAAAGGTCAGTTTTGAATATTTAGGAAAAAACAGACTTGTACTAACTTACTCATAAAACATCATTCCTATAAAAAAAAATTCAGCAAGATTTATGGTACTGATTGTCAGCTGAAATTTTGACAAGATTTATGTTCTAGTTACCAACCTGCTTCTCAAAATTGTGCAAGTCTGAATAGAATTTGGCCCATTTATGTTTAGTGGCAGAGGACCATGTAAAGCTTACATTTAAAATTTATGATAGACCATTACAAAGGGTTGCTTTGTACATTGACTTAGGATTTCTAGTGACATTAAAGGCTGGTTTATTTCAGCGCTTCTAGTAAAATGCTGTGGTTCACCTTTGAGACATCATCTTATATAGATGTTGCATATAATAGCTATTTGTTTTCTTGTTACAACAAGGAGTATGAATGAGTATTTCACTTTAAAGAACAGAGTTCCTCCCTAAGGTTGATCACTTTCTTGTTTCTTAGACAGTAAAGAACTACATTTTACTATGTAGTCAACTGCTTTTTCCTATTTCTTTAAGCATGCATCAAAATTCTACATCTTCAGGGTGTACTGCATAAGGAATACTTCTATACCTTTCAGTTTAACTGTAAAACAATTAAGAAAGTGTTCTTGCAGGATTTCTAAGTAGTTGTGTAGCTAATAGACACTAATGCTAAAAGTATTGTTGAGTTCTTGCGTAAGAGATGAGAGGTTGCAAACAAAATAGACTTACAAAAAAGTTGAGTTTTTCTACAATTAATTTAGAAATTAGTGACAACTCCATTCATAACTTCATAGTTAAGAATATGTAACTTCCAAAATAAACCTGTGTTTTGAAGTGTTTATGACTGAACCCAGCCTTTTAAAAATAGAGATGCTGTGAGGTCTCTTTTTGGCAATGTTTTTTTTAAATATGTATTTGAAAATAATGCTTTCTTGGGGTGTACATAAATAGAGTTAGATTTTTTCAGACATATTTTTGTAAACTTACATGCCAATAAATGTTTTATTTTGCAAAATGCAATTTTAAAACCTGTAGTTCTTAAAATTATCTGTGTTAACAAAATAGAATAGTTAGCTAGCTGAACAACAGATTCTTCAGTCTGAGCTTCCTGAGTTCCTTCTTAATACCAGCCTGAATGTAATCTTGTTTATAGCCATGTCTTCTTACAATTGGACATACGCAGTATAAGCTGTGGCTACTTTGGTGCAATGACTATATAAATAGACTAGTAAATAACACTTGTAACTAGCTATGTGGGTGTTGCCAAACACAATTCCTAATCATGTTTCACTTGTAATAAAAGCTGACAAGACTACTAGACTAAAAAGTCTAGTTTGACTTCCCAGATGATTTTTTTAATTAAAAAACCCTGTATATTTAAAATATTTAAGATATATATCCCTCTGATAAATGTAATTAAAATTGGCCAATGAGTTCAAGGGGTTCAGAATAGCTGAGGTTGCAAGGTATCTCTGGAGACTGCCTGGTCCAACCTCCTCCTTAAAGCAGTCAGCTAGAATAGATTAGGGAGAGCCATGCCTGGTTAGAATAGATTATAGAGGCCATACCTGCTTAGATTTTGAACATCTCCAGGGATGGTCAGTCCACAACCTTTCTGGGAAACCTGTTCAGCCTCACCCTTACAGAATGCTCTTACGTGAAACGAGTTCCTTTATTTCAGGTTTTTGCCCTTGCCTCTTGTCCTGTCAGGTTAGCATCTCCTGCCTCCTGAGGTATTTATACACATTGATAAGATCCCTCAGAGTCTTCTCTTTGCCAAGCTAAGCAGTGTAAACTCTCTCAGCTTCTTCTGATATATACATCAGAAGCTCCAGCCCCTTTATAAACTTCAGGGCTCTTTTTTGCATTCACTTCATTTTGTCCATCTGTTTACTGTATTGCTGTGTACAAGACTGTACATGTTTTCTGTAACTGTTCTTGCATTTCAGTACAGTTCAATGCATGTAAGCTTTACTCAGTAAGCAGTAGGGGTTTTGTACATCAACCCAAAACTGATCAGGCAGTGTGACTTAACAGTGTATTTGATTTGACTTCTACCTGTTCAGAAAACATTAAGATGCATAGAAGCTAGAGGAAGCCAGCACCATAAGCAGAATAGTTCATTGGTTATGCAAAGGAACATCTTTTCTGTTGCTAACAGCACTATTCATTGTTCAGGATACCTGAATTTTGATAAAACAACTGACTACCTTCAAGAAAAATAATATTAGAATCCAATTTTCTGTTTGTACCTGAATTATTAGGGAGGGTTATGTGTGCTACTGGCTTTCCTTTCACACAGAAGTGTGGCATTACAAACTTTCTGAATGTATAACTTCACTGTGTTTGTGAGTGCAAAAGTAGAACAATATAAGTAATATATATGACTATATGAAATATAGTTCTAATTTTCACTACATATATATATAAACCTCTAAATAATATATACTTGTATAAATTTATCTGATCTGTGAAAAAGTTTAACTCTTCCCCTTTTAGATTCCATTGTGCTCTCAGATATAACTTGTTCAAAAAGATGCCACTTTATTCCTTAGCTGTGAACTGTACCATTTTGATATTGTTCTGTAAAATGGGTGCAATGTTCTTTGTACTAGTTTCAGTAGCTTAGATTTGATGGACAAATGTCATGCCTATTAATTGTGCCCAATTTTAGATTTTATGTTATAGAATAAGTTCCAGTAAAAGTTACACACACTTGGAGCTTATCAAATTTGATTTTTTACACCACTATTTGTATTTCAGCTTAGAAGTACCTGTCACCTGGCTAAAGAAACATGTTGTATTCAAATACAGAAGTGACAAGTAGGAGAAAAGCACAGAGAACAGGTTTAGCAAAGTCAGGCAGACATATGGGAAAGACAACAATTCTATCTTACCAGGAAAATTGCCTGTGAGGATCATTCCAGTTGTGTCTGCTTCCAAAAATAATTTTCAAATTTACAGTTGCCGCAAATAGACTTTTAATGCACAGCTGCTCTCTGGCTATCATTTATTTCAATAAATGGTGCAATTTGGTTTTTGCCAACGACAGTAATCATAATGAACTATAACCTAAATGGTATTTTATTTTAAATTCCCCTCAGAAATAGAAATTATTTTTAAAAAGTCCCAAACCAAAACAAAACCCAAACAAAACCAACCAAAAAACTCCCACAAATGTGTTCTGTAGGATAGTTGCGTGTCAGGATTCTTGCTGATCATAACATACTTTGATATGCATGCAAATACTGATGGAAGAATTCACTTCAGTCAGAAACATTTTTAATGAACATGGAAATAGTGCCCTAAATGAAAAGGTGTAATTCTGAACTTTAATAATTAGTTAATTTAATGAAAGAAAAGACAAATGCTAATTATCTAATTCATTACTGATTCTTTATATTTAAAAGTGGAAATAGGAAAGAAATTATTTTTAAACAATCTATAAGTATGTGTATATACAGTCTCAAATGTCTTTTTTCAATTATTTTGATAGAGTATCAGATTACTTCCTCACCCATATAGATTACAGCATGTTCCTGAAAACTTTTTGTTTCCTGTGTATGTACAAAAGCTTTAAAAGTACAGGTATCTAGGAAAACCGAGCACCTGGAACTGGGTCATATTTTCAGGGCATCAGTGCCTGAGAGTATACACAGATGTAGATCACCAAACAAGGGTTGTTTTATTTTAATATCCTTTATCCCTAACTTCTTAAACAATATAAGCAATTTACACACAGCAAATAGATTTGCAATCTTTATTTGAGTGATAATACTGAGTACAACTAGTAGTTGAAAGAGAGTACTTGACATCGAAAGACTCAGAAACAGTAGGAAAGGAAATATTTGGGCAAGACAAACTTAGGAGAGTAGTCAGTGGAGAATTGATAGGAAAATTTTCAGTAGAAAAGCATTTTGTGCCATTTAGCTACTTTAGAAATCGCAGTGAGATAATTATTCATTAAATCAAAGCTTCAGTTTCCTTTTCTTTCGAGGGTTTTCCTGAGCAGTAGCAAAAAACATTACTTGACCAAAGTTCATGGGAGATGAAGAATGTGGTTCAGTTTGCTAAAGCAGATGTAGATTAACTTGTGGCATTTAGGATCTACTGGTATTGATTCCCATTGATTTGGCTGATTTTTCAGTTGTGATTCATGGGTTGTGAATTGAGAAGATGCAGAACACTAACTGATACTGGTGAAGCTCATGCAGATAAAAACTTCAGTAGCAAAAAGTGGTTGAGATTTTCTCAGGCTAAAATTGCAGGTGATAATGATTCTTTAATGAAATAACTTTCACACAGTAATGTTGAAGAGCTTTAGCTAATTATTTGAATCAAAGTAATTCTCATGCTCAGCTTTTACACATAGTTTAAGAGTTGAGCTGGGCAATAGATATTGAAATGAATAGTTTTTACATGAATTTGGACAACTAAGTAAACAATGTATGTTTTGCTAGTTTTCCAGATATACGGTGGAGTTCCCAGTTTAGCATTTCCCCAGCTTGCATCAGAGTCAATTTTGATGCATTCATATTTTGAAGGAAAACTAGTGTAGTTCTGTCTGCACAAAGGGCCTCTTACTATGTTGCTTCTCAGTTTCTTTTAGGTTGAGAGAAAGATGAGTGCTACCCAGCATTTGTCTGAGCTACAATTTTTGTCTAGAGATATATGCAGGGCTCAATTTTAAAAGATGCATTTATTTTTTACATTTCTAGGTAAGTTTAATGGATCTGTTCCATTAATAACATGGCTACAGAACGTCTACACAGTAGGGAGATTTTGTATAGCTCTTGTTGCACCTGAAAAAATAGTTTCGTTTTTAACACTAAACAGAGAAAGAACATCATCAATGTTCATGGTTTTACATTTTAACATACTAGGTGAGAGAGCTGCTTTTCAGAGTGGTTGTCATGCTAGTTTCAAAAAATACAAAAACACGTGGGCTTTCTAGAGTTGAAGAGTCCATGTGGGCTCAGTGCCAGCATAAGTAACCTTTGTAGAAACGTAATGGCCCAAAGCAAGCTAATAAATGACAATGTTGCATGAAATTTTCAGGGAACAACAAGAATATGCGTATCTTAAATATTTATTAGTGCCTTAGGAGAATATGCAATGTATTGTCTAATGTGTTTGAGGAAAAAAAATGCCTTCAACTGAAAACAAATATGATTTATGTTAAAAGAAAACAGTAAAGCTCAAGACGTAAAAGTGGAAAATATCATTTATTAAGAAGTAACAGCATTAGTAAATCAAAGCTTTTGTGAGTTATTGTTTCTACCACAATAATCAAGGCCATGCATATACAGATAAAATCTGATTTATTGTTCACAAAAATGGCAAGATACACAAATGGATGACAGTGATAAGTTAGGATGTAAAAAAAAAAAAACGGAAATAATAGGCAATTATAATGTAGTGATGCTGCCATATGTCCAAGTTTCAGTATAGCTGCAGTCATCTGAATTCTGCAGTCACTGTGGGTTAAACTATCTTGGGTTAAGTTTCATCCTTTTTGTTGCCATTGTATAATGTATGCATTGTTAGATTCCTTGGGTATCTGCTGGTGTGACTTCATCTGATCATCAGTCAGGAGTACTGTTTTAATTAATGTTTATGTTCTCTGCACACACCTGTTATATAACATAGACACTACATTGATCTACAGAGTTGCAAACTGATCCTGAAACTTTATGATATCCATGGCAAATTAGTATTAAAATCTATTTAATGAGAAAATGTCCTGATAGTCTAGTTTGCCAGAGAGTTAAAAAAAAGATGTGTAGTTGTGAGAGCACCTGAGAATGTTTAACATTTGAAAACACACTGTACTTGTTAGAGGAAAGGTTGCTGTTCCTAATACTTTAAACTTCTTTAGTCCTTCTAAATTCATATTATTTTTAAAGTGACAGCAGATCATAGGATCATAGGATTCTCAGAGTTGGAAGGGACCTCAAAGATCATCTAGTTCCAACCCCCCTGCCTGGCAGGTGTTTATTTGTTTTTTGTAAAAAGGAGTACTTTAGTACCAAGTTAAGTGGATAAATGCTATTTTTTAAAACAAGGTGTAACAGTTCAGACAGTGGTACCACCTTCTTCAGAACTGTTTTCCAATTCACCAAAAAAACCCTTATTTTTTTTCCCCTACATTTTTAGGCAGAAATGGGGTGTTTTCCAGGACAGGCTTGTACAAGGATTATAAATAGTCAGGTGCAGAGGCATCAGCCATCATTTTTTAGGAAAACAGTGAATTTTTCTTCATTTAGTCTTATGGTAGGAAACCAAATAAAAGTTGTGATCCTAACCATTTATAAATTAATGATCCTGAAACATATACGCAGTGTTTATTCATGTACCTATGCATATTCCATAAAAATGGTGGTAATTTAAGCTAAACAGATTAAATCCTCTCCAGTCTTAGTGTCAAATTTCAATGCTCTCTTGCAACTCAGTACTGCAGGACTCTTTTCTCACAGGCTTTCCTACTGGAATGATTCCAGAGTGCAATGCTCCTGGAAGTGGTCTTCTTATAAAGGACTTTTATGTTTTCTTCAAGATTGAATAATCAGAGTTAACTCTCAATGAACAGACTAATTTTATATGATAGGCTATCCAGCATGAGAAAATATGACCTACAAATTAAATACTTAGAATATCTACAACATTAAGTTCCAATTGTGGAATATAAGGAATATTAAAAAAAATAGATCTTAGCTGGCTACTAATGCCAAAGTTTCCAACTATCATTTCCGGGTTTTTCAAGTCTCATGGGATTTTCACATGTTTAGTAACTTGATGTTTCTCTTTACTTGGACACAGAAATGGAGACTGAAGAATGATGAACATAAACCATGTACACTGAAAAAAAGGAATTTGGAAACAAAAGAAACTCATAGCTTTAAATTACATGTTTGTTCTAACTAAAATGTAAGACTTGCTGTGTTATTGTGAGGCTGTTGCAAAAGTAAAATAGCCTCTGTATCCCCAAATTACATTAATTATATTTCACTAAACTCTTCAGTTGATTTTAAAGAGAACTTTAAATAATATCTGACATTTAGAACCAAAATCACATATAAAATAAGAATAGTAGCAAACACATACTGAAAGCCTGATATTATTTAAGCAAGTAAGAGTATTCCCACTAACAACAGGACTGTGGATGTTCTCAAAGTAATTTGCATAACCCTTGTCTAAGTCTTTGGTCTCACAATTTTTACATTAATTAATCATACATTACTTAATCATCCTATAGTGAGATGCCTAGCTCTGTAGACTAAGGGTGGGCAGTGGATGGTGTACACCTCAACTTTAGAAAGGCATTTAACACAGTCTCCTGTAGACTTGTCACCATATTGGTGAAATATAAGCTGGCTAAGTGGTCAAAAAAGTAAGTGGAAAATTGACTGGACAATTAGCCTTGAGTTGTGATGAGCATTGCAAAGTCCATCTGGCAGCCAGTAACCAGTGGTATTGCTCAGGGATCAATACTGGGAGCAGTAGTGTTCAAACTAGATGATGGGATGTAGGCTATTCTCAGCAAATTTGTGGATAACATCAAACTGGGTGAAGCAGACCATGGTTTTCTAACATCAGAATAAATGATCTCTGGAGGTCCCTTCCAAACCAAATGACACTATGATTTCATACATAAAAATAACCAGTGTAGTGGTATAAAAAAGGAAATGTTCAAGGAAAGAAAATAACTTAAAATTTATATCACTAATATTTGTCATCAGTATCTGCAATATGAATACTCTGCCTTACAGACCAAGTTTTGTGCTGGAGGACAGGCAATAAACTGTTTGTCTGCTTGAGTTAAGGTGATTTCCAAGGCTGCTGCCCTGACACTGCCTTCATCAGTAGAAAGCTCTGTTTCTACATAGCTGAATGGGACATTGGGAGTCTCTGCAGTCTAAGTGCTGGTGTTTGCCCCTGGTGTTTGACACCAGTTTGCTGGTGTTTGGCTTGTTTTCAAAGCTACATACTGCTAGTGCCTTATGTGGTTGAGTTCCAGAAGGTGCAGAGAACTGTGAAAACAAGGAACTATGAGAAAATGTCAAAAGTAGAAGATAACAGTCACTTCCTGATACAACAAAACTCCAGTACATTATGGAACTAGGCTCAGACATTAGTATCACACAGCAGCTCATCCTGAATCCATCATGGTGCTGTACTACTGCCAGTGGTGTGATGTAAGACTGGTAGATGAGCTGCACAGTAGCTCAAAAAACAGATTGCCTCTTTGTTTTCTTCCTCATAGAGCTGATTTTTCAGGTCTACCTTTTCCTAACTTTCACAGCTTGAGAAAAGGATAATACTTGAACTTGCCTGTGTACGGGAACTCTAATTTTCCTGGGGTTTTTTTAATGATTATGTGAAGAGGATAGATTGTACTGTCAAGCAAGTTCAAGATGATGAGGGGAGAAGAGACATTTGGACAATGAAGGATTGACCTTGTAGTGCAGATTTCAGGATATCCACTATTTAGATGCCAAAATCTTGGATCAGTAGAGCACTTTTCAGATGCTGATTGCATTACATGACCTGACTCTGATACACATATTTTTGCAGGGAAAGGATGGGCATGATTAAGGTCTATTATCTTCCCTGTAAGCATCAACAGTAGCGTGGCCCACTACACCATGGCACAGGCATTCTCTGCAGGTGATGAAGTGTCTCTGAAATTACCAGAGCTACATTGAAACTTCTAGTTATCTTTTTTTTTTTACTTGACATGTAAATAGCCACTTATCAGTAATTAGAGCTTGAATTAAAGAAATAAACAAGGGGCTTATTGAATTCTCACTTGTTTTGTTCTGACAAAGAAAATCTTGTTTTATAAAACCTAGTGGAGAAATGCATAATATGTAAGAAAGGATTCTTAGGAATTCATAATTACTTTCCACATACTAAAACAAGGGCATTTGCTACCTAGCCAATAAAAATCAGGTATTTTCTCAAAAAATGAAGTAGAAAATATGTATTAATACAGTTAGTGGTGGAAAGTCCTCAAACTTCCACTGGAAAACTATTCCTTCTTAACTGGTCGTATTTATATTGGGGGCGGGGGGGAGGTGGTGTTGTCTCTTGGCAACTTCAGCATTACCAGCCTCTCTCCCTTTGTTGGAGGATTATTGTTCTATCTTTGTCTTAAGTGCAGCTACAACTTTTTCCCTTCTTTTTCTTCTTCGGTGTTATGTTTTGTTTTGTTTTGTTTTAATGCTGGCAAGCTGCTGATGTAATTAAGTTTTAGAAAGAAGAGAGGGTGTGGGTGCTTGAAGAAGTTAAAGACAGGTTAATTCTAGACATGGCTTTGCATGTTGACATTTCCCAGTTAACACACAGCTTCATAGTAGATTTCTCTTGAAACTTTGCCATGATATACTGCCAACAAATGGGAGTGGTGAAAAATACTGGGAAGGCCAGTGACTGCTAAAATAACACAAAATAGTGATGCTGTCATCACCTGTTGCCACAACATAGAATTCAACAAAAAATGCATGCAGTGGAAGACCCTAGAATCTTTGACAGCCTTATGTATAGAGGTCATGTTCAAGAAATTTCTTTTTTTTTTTTCTTTTTNTTTTTTAATCCTGTCCACAGATACTTGATAATCAGTTGTGTGTTTGTAGCCTTAGCACCAAAAGTCTAGTTCCTTTCTGCTATATGCTAGCAGGCTTCTCTGAAATGCCAGGAAGCTGCTTCCATTTTATTAAGTAGGGAATTAGGTCATTAATGTCTTTTTATATAAAGCATGGTTTTGGTGTCATTTTGTAATTGGGATCAGTATTAGTGTTGTAAGCCTACAGTAAGGGTCATTAATATTGGTGGGACATTGGTGAAGGAAAAGAAAGATGCATATCGTTTTAAAAGTCTTTGGAGAACTATACCTACTATAAAACTACTTTGCTTTGATACTCAAAGGTTGAACAAATTCTTCTTGGGACATCATTTTGAATTTGATCCTGTGTCTATTGTAGAAAAAAAATGTTTACAGGCTTCAGTGGAAATTTTGGACAGCAACAAAACACAGATGAGATTTTTCTTTTATGTACTGCAAAATTATTCAATTTCTAGTTCCCTGTGTGAAGTACTATGAAATTAGTGAACACTGCCTGCAAATGATAACTACAAAACTCTTAATGAAAACCCAAGTTTTAAAATGGCACTAAATCAACCTAAGCAGTAATACATTCTCTTTTCCTTGTATAATGTTATAGCTACTGATACAGGCAAAGAAACAACAAAGAGTGTGTTTGAAAAAACAGGAATATTCAAACACTGGATGAAAATCTAAACTATGGACTTAGGGTTTTTTTTGTTTTTTGTTTCTTTCAGCTGTTAAGTGAAATATTTACTGCAAAGAGCTGCATTTGTGAAATAGTTAATTTTAGCTCTGTAAAAGATGAAGGTTTTCTTTCCTGAAACTGGTTTCACTACAATTATACTTGATATTTTTGTCCCTATTTTTCCCTGTTAAGTGGAAAAATCCCATTAAATATAATCTTCAATATTAAAGATTGAGAGGAATGAAGAAACTATTATTTGAGTCTAAATTATAGCAACTAAAATGGGAAAAAAGTATTAAATATAGTTTTAAGTAGTATTTTTATTGTTAAATTTTAAAAAGAGCCTGTTTTAAGGACATTTTTCAGTAGCTATCTGGAATGGAGTTATGACATTTATGCAGCAGTATTTTACCTCTATCTTTGGATTGTATTATAAATATGTTTTGGCTAGGTAGGGGACTAAAGATAGTTGAGATTTTCATTAAAATTTTATAAACTCTTATCAGCCATGCAGTTGTTTCACAGCCAATGGGAAAATCAGGGACTGTTCAATTTACATTGCAGTAGCGAGTGAGAGGTTGGACAAAAACTCTTCAAACTATCTTGATGGGAACCATCATTTTTTTCAGAAAAGGAATTGCAGATACAGATTAACAAAGACAGTCCTAGAAAACCACTTTGCAAAACTGAAATGGACACAATTTGATATGCTAAGTAATTGTTAAGAAATTGTTGCAGCAACAGTTTAAACCTACATCTTATTATAAGCTAATTCTGAAATGTTTGCTTCCATTTGTGGTCAGTTTTCTCACTCCCCAGGTAATGGTCATCCAATACTGAGGTTTCCTCTGATGCCAAATTAAAGTTTTGGTTTGTTTTTCTGTCTTTTTTGTTTTGTTTTTTTTTTTGTGTATGTGTTGGTTGGTTGGGGTTTTTTGTTTGGTTGGTTTGGTTTTTTGCTTTCTTTTTGGATAAGTTTCATGTACTGTATGTGTGGTGGCATTAGTGATTTGAAACACAAGCTTATAGTTATAAGTAGTGTTTTACAGCAGATGCTCTTTGGGCTTAGGTATATTTTGTATAAAATATTACAAATAGATTGGGAACAAAAGATACAAATTTCTTTGATATTTCTGAAATGTTTCTGCTCATACAAGCACGAAGTTGAAGCTGTTGAAATGTAATGAGGAAAATAAGAGAAAGCTCACCCTAAGCTAGCTAGTCACTTTGTGACTGGATGGTTCACCCCAGAGTAAGAGACTTCACAATATATCTTTTGTACTTCTATTTATTCTTAGCATTGTTCGGTTCAGCAGCTGTTCCAAAGTAGGCTGTTCTAAGGGTCTCAAGCATGAGTTATTCTGTGTCTTGTGTGTTTATTTTTGACAAAATTTGTGTATGTTTTTAATTAACTATTTAACATGATTTTACTCAGAAGAATGATTTGTGTTCATTGATTCTTATATATATATTTTAAATACATTCTTGTTCTACGTTATAGAAATGTTTTGTAATGGTAATCTTTTAGGAACGTTTCCATTCCTCCTGTTAGGTTTGTCTTTGAGCAAGTTTTCTTTCACTTTTCTAATGCTTTCTGGACAGAGTTCTAGTTTGAAATTTTTGGGCCCCAGAAGTGTCCTAGTCAAAGATGATGTATTTTCAGTGTAACATGAAGTAATGCGTAGAAAATTACCATTATTCATGTCACATATTGAGGATTTTTATGCCTGTTTCTATTTGGATTCTTCTCCTGAGCTGGAATTGTTACTGTCATTTCATTTTTCATGCATCTAGATACTTCATTATGCATTTATATTAATGGTACAAAAGATGGGAAAATACAGATCTTGTTAATAAATATTCAGTTATACATAACTTTAGGAAGCATGTTTAATTGAGTTTTAAATCCTCTTAAATTTATTTTATATGTGGTTTCTCCTTTAGTTTTATATAGAAGTAGATTTGACTGCTGTTTTAAATCAAATCTCTTAAATGAAGGATGAAAGATGCATGCCTCTTGAAATAAATGATTAATAAGTTTAGCTTTCAGCTACACAGTTTGGGTCAAATACTTTGTTGATACTAGAAAAGAACTTCATGAGGAGTGAAGTTGAGGTGTAACAGTAATACCTCAAGATTCGTAATTTTGGGAAAAGTTACTTCTGCAGACTGCTAACATTGTAGACTTTTATAAAGAATAGTTTGGCTTCTAGCCACACATACTTGCTAGCTACTATATATATATACTGACGTAGGCTACTCTACTGTTTATGTACCTCACCACAACTGTCTTTGAAGACATGCTAACTTGTTGGGAGATGTGGTTAATTAAAACTTTCTTAGGGAAGACTAGACTGTTGACATTTTGGAAAAGATTATAGAAGCTACCGATTGCTATTATGTAGAGAGAAAGAGAACAAGAGGTAGTTTAGGTTACAGAATCAGTTTCTGAAACCTTTCTACTTTGTATATGCGTATCTTTCATATATTTTTTTTCTGCTGTCAGCTAATCCTTTGTGAAAGGACCTAACCTGAACTCCAGAGATTTTGAGGAGGTGTTCTCCATCCACCTCAACAGCTTTATATAATGCCCTGTGTGATCAAGTAGCAATAACTTGTGTCATTTAGTATACACTCTAGCTGCTGTGTTAAACAGCTTTTTTATTCCCTAAGGGCCTTAGTTTGATGATACAAGCATTTAGTGCAGCCTTGACTACAGGGCTATAATGTACAAGAACTGTCTGATCTTTCAGCAATTACAGAAGTTCCTACTTAGTCAAAATCCTACTTCAAATTGGTGTGCGTTCTGGGCTAAGTAGGGAGGTCTCTAAGTAATGGGATCTACCTAGAAAAGGGTACTGGAGAGAGAAGGTATGTGGTTTTCTTTAGATTGCCACAGCTCCTGGAAGGACAGCATACTTTGCTAGACAAAAAGGTGCTTGCCCACCTTTCATTTTTCTTAGGGATTCCTTGTTGTGTGTTGTTTACTCATTGCACTGTTGAGTAGTGCACAAAGAACTCTAACTAACTAAATCTAAGCTCAGGAACCATACCATTTTGACTGTCCAAAAACTGAGCAATTCATAACTTATGCATATAAATCTAAAAATAATATTGTATTATTTTTCATAGTGAAACCAAAGATTTTTTTCAAAGTCCTGTATTTAATATTTTAAATTTGCTTTTTTTTTAAAACTCTTCTAGTACAGTCCTTAAGGACAGGTCAGAAGGCTTATAGACTGTTGAATGTGTGACAAAGAGGCCATAAAGAATCTGGTCAGATGTAGCTAATTAAAGGTAAATGAAGGACAGCTGCTTTTTATGTTTCCAGCACATCTTTGATCTGCTCTACCCCTCAGACCTCTGTGGACAAGGTAGTTAAATACAAACTAGGAGGCCCATTTTAAAGACATTAAAGCCCTCCGGGGCAATCGAGTGACAGTCCAAGCAGCTATAAGCTGTTTGCTTTATTCATTAGAGAACTTTAAATGTGTCAAGAAATAGAATAATGCCCATGCTCTTAGATCAGCATTAGCAGTGAAGATTACAACAGCTCTGGGACATATGACGGGACAAAATTCTTACAAAAACAAGTTTATAGAGAAGCATTTCACTGTAATGACAAAGAAAATATAGGTTGCACATTTTCATTGCAGGAATATTGATTCAATATGCATTGACTATATCTAAAGCTGTAGTGACACGAACATTGTGTAACCCAGTGCTGACCTTAGTCCCTTCAATCACTCCTTTTCAGACATACATGATGAAAAGAATATGTCATATGTGAGTGACATGCAAAACCTGCTGAAAAATTGATGGAGAATTTATACAATATATAGCTTTTCACTTGTGCCTAGAGACTCTCATACTTAAGTTTGTAACTTGCAAATGCTCATTTTAATAAAGTCAAAACTTGAATGTCAATACAATATTGGGATGTAGAAGGAGTACCTAGAGAAAAAAATATCAGTTAGCTATACAAGCAACTCTTTATTGCTAGTCATTTTCAAAAAAGTTACTTTGTCCAGAAATATTTGCCAGTCCAACTCAGTATATTTTTTGATAATGATTTTATATCTTAATTTTTTTTATTATTATTTTGTAAATAGGAGTTGAAGTGGCAATTTAGGTAAAGTAAATTCCTGTGACATTCTTAATGGTAAATTCTGGAGTTACATGACATATTGCTTCAGTAATATTTAAGAACTTAGAGAAAATATTTGCCTTTTTTGCTGTGTTTTGCTCCATTATCTTTTGTGTCAATACCTAAATATTACATCATTTGACTACAGAAACAGACTCTTCATGATACTCAGCACTGTTGGAATAACTTTGGCGTTTTAAGATCAAGTGAAGGTGTGAAAAGTCAGGATTTTTTAAAAAGTCATATCCATTACCTTTGTGACTATGTCTTAAAAAGAACATTTCTACATGGCATTTTACCTCAAACAGGCTCTATGTGAGTATTGCAGCTGGAATTGCTTGCCTATGAAAGGTCTGCATGTTATTGGAGTCTGCAAGAACCATTCTTCTAAGAGATACAGATGTAGTAGAAAATCCTGTGTGACTAGTCACTGACTTTTTCCTGTTGTTTCCTCCTAGTATAACTGTAGATGTATTTAACGATATATATTTTAGAACTAACTTGATGCTCCAGATTGTCATAGGTTTGTGTAATGGCAGATATATTTCTGCAGTTGTCATAGACATGAGGTTAAGCAAGTTGGTAGGACTGTGAAGCAAGGACTTTTTTTTTTTTTCATTTTCAAATAAGCAGCAAATATATTCAAATAAAACTGGAAAATGGCCTTTGTTTTTATTCAGCAAACTGCTCAGAGAACATAAATGAATGTTGAGCAGTTTAACTGAAGCACAATAGAAGATTCAGTGCGCTGTATGCTAGGCAACAGTAAATATAAAGATGTGGTTATTGCTGGCAGCATGAGCATGACACTCTTATTCAACTGATTGTACCAAAATTTGTGAAGAGAAAATAAAAAATACATTTATGCTAAATTTAGAGTAGTTTGCATACATACATCAAACTTTAAAGCTACGTATTTTTTAGCCAGAGGCAAGAAATATATTGGCAAATTATTACGTATTGTGGTACGTATTGTGGATTGAGGACCCAGGGACCTCGCTAGTGTGCTAACACCTGTTCCACTCACACTGAATCCACATATCTCAGCTTGCGCCTGTGTGTTAGACTAAAAAAAAACCCAGAAGCCAATACTATGATAGAAATACTGTAAAAGGGACATAGGACCATTTATCTTCAATTTAAAGATCCAGTGAAATAAGTCAAAAGGGGAACTAACATAAAAGAATAATCTTAGGGTTTTTAACAAACTTTATTTTTCATTTTTTTGACAAAGTACCAAGGACATCAAGACCAACAGTAAGACTTTCCTATTATGTCCCTTACTGACAAAAGCTTCATTGCAAATGTTGGTTTATTCCTACGGTAAACTCTCAGTACTTGCCTATGCATATGTTATCCCAAGGTGAAATTTGCCCTTCTGAGTGCTATGAAGGTACATGTATGTGTGCTCAGGTATAAGCAATACTTAGGTTTGAGTATCTTGTAGTCATGGCAGGGCTATTTTAGAAGATTCATACCATTTCCTGTCTTTATTCACTTAACTGCCATAACGCAATTTTCAACCTCAGAAAAAATAATGGAATATAATTACTTTATATTTATATTTAGAGTAGAACTGAAGAGTTTACCATCTGGTAATAGTGATGCTTTCTGTAGCTGGGCAGGGAGCAGTAAAATCATGCAGATATTGTGTAAGCATTGTCAACAGCAATGAGCAGTTTGAACTGTCCCATATGAGTATTGAGCATGAGCACTTTTCTGGCTGGGTCTGTGGACTGGGACGTAGAAAGCAGAAGATTTACAGCTGAGCAACAGCACATTTAGATGACATGCAGCCCAAAACACTCATTTCCAGCTTCTGTTTTCCACACATCCAGGAGGTGATTCTCCAGCATTTGTGTAACCATTACTTGAAACCTTCAAGATTAAAATGTTAGTTTGCTATAAAGTCAAGGAGCCGTTATGAATTCAAACCAGACTGAATTGCTTTCATGGAAAAAGCTCCAAGAACACTGACCACTTCCAGCGCAAATTTCCATGGGCTCCTGACGTCCTGGCTTGTTTTTTTTTTGAAAGCCAGATAATCACTGTTTCCAGCCCTGCTGTTCCTTGGTTTACAGACAGCAATGCTATGCAGACAGGTTGCATCTATTAAGGAACAGTGTTACTGAGCAAGATGTTGAGCATGACCTAGCTCCACCTGTAGGCATGCAAAAGCCTTCCTCTGAAATGCATTAGGTAACGATGGTAAACCTAGAGCTCCTCATGGGATTAATTGTGATCAGCTAACACATTTTTAAACACAGACATCCTTGTCCACACCAAGGGAAAAATCATGTTCAACATCTTGTTTAATTAACATGTCTTCTAATATATTTTCTCCATATAGACAAGGTCTCTAAGGAAGAATGACTCATTAAAGCAGCATTGCTATTATGGAGTACTTTTTGGAGTAACTTTCAATTTCTCCACATTTTCTAAGGAAAGCATCAATATTTGGCTCATTACCTAAAAGTTTAATTAATGTTTGTGAGAAACTCCAGGGTACCATTAGTTAATCCCATACCATGTCTCTAAATAGAGTTAAAATAAGTGTCTCTTTCTTAAGGGAAGGCTAAAATGTAGATCTTAAGAGAAGGCTAACATGTAGATCCTTTCCAACATAGTTCATATATACTGCTGTGTAGTTTTCCTTGGAGTCTGCTTGACACATACTGCAATCGAGATGGACACAATAGGTGACTCCCTGAGAAAGGATTACGCCTTGGCTGCCTTCATATCACAGTGAAACTGGCATTCTGTGGCTTTTTCTGATGGAGATATTCTCTTACAGAGCAGATAGAGATAGAATGAAGATAGAGTGGGAGAGCAGGCTAATAGAAATTAGCCTTTGTAGAACTGACTGCATGGATACTTTCTTCCAGGCATTACTTATTCTTCAAATAATGCTGTTACAATCAGGAAGAGGTCCCTTGCTTCATCTCATCAAATAAAATGTTTTAGTCAACAGACAAGCAGATTTAGGAGGAATTTGCCATTGTTTTTATTAGGATACAAAGATCAACACAAGATTCTTTCTGGTAGACATATATTCTCAGAAGGAAATGCATAGTATGCATAAAATATTTATGATCATTTCTTATATTGTAACTATATTTAGGTAAAAGCCAAAATAAATACCAACTGTTCCAGTTATACAATATATGGTGCCTGATGTGTTTATTGCCACATCTTCTATGAGCAGTCTCCTTTCTGTTGTGTTTCTCCAGTGACTGTTATTCCAGGGAAATGAGTAACACAAGGAGAGGAGGGTGCATAATGACTTCTGCTCTGTAGGTGGTTGTCTGAACTAGCACACTGATCATGCTCTACATCTCTTGATTCTGTGTTGGAATCTGTGTTCAGTGTGTTATGCAGAAAACATGCAGAGGATGAGCTACTCAGGTTTCTTTGAAAGACAAATCAATGTCTATCACAGGCACTGCACACTTTTCAGCTCATAGCTTTGAAGGTCAAGGAGGAGCTGAAGCCAAAACTTTGTCTCCTAGGAACATCTAAAGGCATAATGATTATATTTTTACCTGTGTTATTAGCAAGTACTGTTATCTAGCTTTCATTCTTTTTCTATTCTTTCAGTGAATAGACAAAGTACAGAAACACCTGGGAAGAAGAGTTATAATCCTATGCTGCTGAAATCTCAAATTTTCACTTTTTGCCAGACAGAAAATTAAAGCACATTTTAAACAGTAATAGTATCCGAAGGGCATGTTATATGACTATTGATAATTTTGTGAGTGTGATGGAAAACAGGAACAAAGAGCAAAGGAATTCAGAATACCCACCAGTTGCCAAAATGTTGACGTTGAAGAGATCTATATGAAGATCGCCAGTGTGACATTTTAAGTGTGAATCTTGAAGAGGGGAATATCATGAAATCCACAATAATAAACCATTTTAAACCAGAAGATATTGTATGGAAAAGGGAAAATACTATACTGAGGAGGGTTGGTTTGGGAGTCAATGTTTTCTATGATTTTATTCGTTCTATAGGCTCAGTTACTAAGCTGAATGTTTTACATAAGAATTCTGGATTTCCTTCTCAGTTATTGATATTCCACTTGTGTACTCTCAGAGGATGTCAATGATGACAGCTGGTTGTTCCTTCAACACAGATATTTCGATTATGCATTGTTTTATGGTTAGTATCCAGTTTTCACAGGGAATGTTTTCCCACCCAGAAGACAACAAATATTGGGATGCCCAAGTCATTGTTCTTTCCTATATTTCCTTTGGGCTCTTGTTCAGCCAATTGGATCTGAGTTGTTTTAAATATAATTAGGCTATCATAAATCACTCCGAGTTACTTTACATGTGACGTCAACAACGAGACCCAATGGGACGATTAGAATATGGTTTTGGACAATCTATCTGCAGCAATGCTAACTACTTTATCATCAAAATATAGTTTGTAAACAGTAGTCTATAGTGTGACAAGTTAAAATATATTGCACTCTGATATAACTGTTCAGCAAATTAGATTTGCCTAGTACTAATTGAATATGTCACAAATCTGATGAACATTAGTTAAAGAAAGAGCAATATATTTTATTTTATCGAGCACGTCTCAGAGCGCTTGTAATTTAGCAGGGCCACCACACTTTCTGGGCAGGCTATCAAGTAGGATGTTGTAATGATTTGCATGACTACTATAGTAGATGGAAAAATGTAGCTTGTGTTTGTAGCTGTTCCATTAGTGTCCTGCACAGTGTGTGCTCCTTTGGTGCTCTTCAGAGAGATGTGTCATAACCCCAGCATCTTTTGAAGAGATCTGTCTGGTGAAATCAAGTAACTAGACAACGTTTAACACCTAGTGTGTAATTAAATGATGAGACAAAGGAAAGACTGAGAAAAGCAGATAACCAATAGAATCCTGAAGTTATCAAAACAGAGCTCTTGCCAAGGACCTTGGAATTCATCTGATTCAGTTTCTGGAAAAATGCCTAAAGTAAAAATTATCCTATGAGGACCAAGAAAATAGAGGCAAATTCTGGCACTGTATAGTTTTTTCCCAAAATGGACATTAATGCTGCAAAACCAGAATAGGGTGAACAACCCCTGGCCCCACGCTTGGCCCCCTACTGTAGAGTCTATCTGCCAAAGCAAAATGGAATAGAAGACCAAAAATGGTGTGGAGGAGAGAGAGAAGGAGAAGTTGGAAAAGGAGAGTGATTGGAAAGGAAAAAACTCATAGGCTATAACCCCTGCCAGCACTGAAAGTCTCAACTGCAGCTCCACTTGCAAAGCACCTGTTGGCAGCTGTTGGCATAGTTTTATAGGCTGTGGGACAGAATCAGGACAAAAAACTTATACTCTGTGTTCACTTATATGACATATGATTTGGCCTTATTTTAGTAAAATAGAAGAACAATAAATGCAGCGATGAATATACCTGTTCAGAAGTAACAAAGCTTTTGCTTTCTAGGGAAAATGTAACAAATATTACATTGCATAATTTTTAATGACTTGCTACTAATATTAATGACCTTTGGCTGTTGTCCTCCTTGTATCCAGAATTACAAACACAAAATAATATTGAAAGTAGTGGAATGAAAATACAACAAAACTTTGGTCATATATAGTAGCTTGATACTGTCATTCAAACACAGTGATAGGAAGGTTAGGTGTAGGGGGGGTTGTGTTTTGCAAGCTTTATACTTCAGGGTAGAGTGATAGAGAAGGAATTTTGTATATTTTAAATTAGAACTCTTAGCATTATTTCATGTCAAGAATTCGGTTTAAACATTCTAAAATCTTCACAAACTTTCATGTAAACTCCTGTTCAAGTATATTTAGTTGAGAATTTTAGCATTACGGTTTATGCCCTCCTGTCACTAACGTCAAAAAATCCTTCAGTTTCTGTAAAAAACAAACTGAAATTTTTCCAGTCCTTTGTCATTATATAAATAGATTTTTCTTCTTTAACAATATAACAATTATCAATCTTATATGTATTCAAAATGTTAAGTATATGAAGCAGAAAATAGATTGTTATTTTTAAATACATTTATTATAGGCTGAACTGAAACTTCTAATGCTTTTATAGACCGTTTTTTGACTATAATGAGAATCTTCTCTCTGCTAATACTTTTGTTTATTGTAAAAGGCTCACTTCTTATCTAAGTGTCTGTATTGCTCAGAAAATCTGGATAAAATTGAAATAGGAAGTAGATAGTGTTTAGGAAAGTAATCCTTCCTTATAATGTCCTTAACGCACACACAGAGAGCAATTTTCCAGTTTTACTTGAAACACTAAAATTATTAGTACTAAAATAATTGAAAATTTTAAACTATAAGCCTTCCTTAGATACCTGTTCAGTAGTGAAAAAAAGAACTCATTTCTGAAGCTGCAGTGTCTGATGCTACCCAGGCAGAGCCAGGTTCCTGCATGAAGCCCACCAAGAGTCTTTTTCCACCAAGTCTGCCAAAGAATAGGGCAAAAATGCAAATTTCATTAGTTCAGTAGTTTGTGTGTGGAACATTTTAAAATGAGATTTTCACTTTGTGTTAAAGTAATTTCTTTGTCTTGCTTGGAGAAAGTAATTGAGTAGCCTAGCATGTAATAAATTGTCTTAAGTATTAGAGACTCTTAAGTTTAGTGACACCTGAGCTTAGCCATACTCTGTGCCATTAAAATAAGAGGACAAGATCTGGACCTTAAGACAGTGATATCTGAACAACAAGAACATCTGGTGGAACATAAGCATGTGGAACTGTATGGTTTGCATAAGAAAGGAATTTGCAGATACTTTAACTTGAATAAGTATACTTTCCTGAATGAAGATTTTTAGAAGTTTAGCCATGAATTACCAAAAGACTTGTTCTGTATCACAATAATTTTGTAATTACTCTTACCAAAATTACAAATAGATTAAATAGAATCACACAGAATCACAGAATATCAGGAGTTGGAAGGGACCTCGAAAGATCATCTAGTCCAACCCCCCTGCCAGAGCAGGATTCCCTAGACCATTTCACACAGAAACATGTCCAGATGGGTTTTGAATACCTCCAGAGAAGGAGACTCCACAACCTCTCTGGGCAGTCTGTTCGAGTGCTCTGTCTTAGGGTGAAAAAACTTCAAACATTATAGTGAGTATAGGCTTCACAAACTGTTTGCGTGTTGAAGTGTTAAATTTATTACTCTGGATAATAAGAGCCCTAGAATGCCTAAGAGTCTTAATAAAACTGGGCACAGAAAGTTCAAACCCATGATAATCTAATATCTTGGACATACTGATACATATTTTCAAATTCCTTTAAGATTTGTGTAGTTGTTTTTATTATCTCTGTGCATTGACAGATCTCAAAAATACATTTTCATTAGGATCCTGATAAATATATCTTTTTATTGTATGTTTGCAGCTTGGAATGAGGGTGATATACAAAATGTACAGAGTAAGCAAGCCTAGAAAGTTTAAGCAAACATAGAGAAGCTCTGAAAATTCTCCCTCGGTGAAGTATACCAGAGAGCATACGCACAATGTAGGTGGTGAACTTCTGGACTTTTCATGGGGTGTCAAGTGGTTGGAAAAAAGTAGCAGAACCAGCTTTGAAGCTGGCAGTGGCAGGTCTTCCAGATCTCTTCTTTCTTGGTGCACCCACCTTGCTTGTCCTTGTACACCCATCACATTGTCCTTTCTTGGACGTGAAAAGTCCCCAGCATGTGAACTTAAGTGCTCATGATGAGCAATGGAGCAGGGAATTAAAAAAAAAAAACAAGACTACACATCAGCATCAGCACAGAGCGGGACAGGATGAAGAACCAGTAAAGCTGCAGCTCAGATAACCAGATCAGGAATCAGCTGTCATCTTAGCATCAAGTTCATCTGAACCCTCAGTGCTGTCTTGCATAATGGCAGTGTCCTTAGGGATTAGTCTTATATGACAAAGAAGCCAGTGCCAACCTGAACTCTTTTCCTTCACTACTTTCATCAAGACTTAATTGTATTTATTTATAATGCCAGTCAAAAGTTCCCACTGTACTTAAGTCAGAAAACTAAGCAAAAACTATGATTAAATTGATCTCATGGTTTAGGTCCTCACTTTCCCCACTATAATGAAAAACTAGCATAATTTACTGTCTAAAATCTCTGACAGTTCCAATATACTGCAGAAAAGTATGTTTAATATATGAGGTATTTAAGTACTGTAACGTCAATGAGACATTTTAAGTTTTTACCTTACTTTTCAAGCTTCAAAGCCTGTTGGAATCAATGAAAATTAAACTACTATATGTACAAATGTTTATTAGACCTTTTTTATTATTATTTTATAGGTCTTGTAGAAATTTGCCTGATGCATCCCCTTGATGTAGTGAAAACAAGGTAAGATTCTGCTTGAACAGGTTTTATTGACATTGGAAGATACCCAAATTAGAAGCTGTCAAAAAATAAAATGCTAGAACTTCTCCAAATAAGACAACTTTTACCTTTAATGGCATTTATATTTACTTACCTGTATCTACAGTATTTGACAGATGGAATTTGAATAGCACATTTCTGATTAGAGGTCATCTAAAGCTGTTAAACCTGTTTTAATACATGTATTTTTAATGTTGCAACAAAATCCTATAACATCAAGATATAGTTAAATTCACTTACTATATGTATAATCTGCAGTAATGGTTTTGTATGCAATTGGGAACTACCATATTGCTTCCCAAATAATTTTCACAGATTTTTGAGACCTGGTAAAAATAATAGTGTTCCATAGTCTCTCTGTAATCTAAGTAACTTCATGCATTTATCTTTTTCAGACTTTTTATCTGTGTGTATTTTCTATTCTGAATATTTTTGCTTATGGATATAAATGATTAAGTGTCCTGGAAAATCTGGTCAAAGAGAGTTTTTTAATGTTGATTATTGAGATGGAAGAAGAATGGTTGTGTTTCTAAATCCTCAAGTATCTTTTTGCTTTTCTATGTTTTTTGATTTTCCTATCAATTCATAAGTGAATATTACCATAGCTGAAAAGCAAAACAGAACGCAAAAACATAGAGTAAGAAGAAGAAAACTTCTCAAGCTGTGTGTTACATGCAGTGCCAATAACTACCATACACCGCTTCTGAAGCTCTACCTAGGTCTCAGTCAAGTAGGCAAAAAAACTTTGCTAGAAGGTGAATCAGTCCCAAACAAATCATGAGGACAGCTGCTGTCTCTGGAGTATGATTGAAGCAGTCAATTATGGCCTGAGATTCGAGTTCCAGTTAGCCAATGTGTGAGCTTGTTACACATGCATTTTTGGCTTTTGTTCAAATCACGTTCCGGGGTTTGTCTAAGACCTTGAAATATACTTTTCTGCAGCTTGCATTTTGCAGGACACCATCTGTCTGTGGTCATTGCCCAACTCCAGAGGATGGTAATGCAGGCTCTATCTGCATTGATTTCTGCTGAGGTGCTGTAGATACTCCTTGGAGTTTGTTCAGGCAATTCTTCTGTATGCCTTCATAACATGTAATATATTGATTCATGTAGAGACAATACATCTGGTAGTTTCAAGTGTCCTCTCTGCCCCTCCATGTACCCCTGAGACATTGCTGTTAAAACAAAATTCACATAAAAACATTGAAATTAAAGACGCAGAAACAACAGAGTACAAGCAAAACAAATGTAAGACCAAATTTAAAAGAAAAAAATCTGTCTTGCTCTTCTGCCATGTGGTCCAGGATGTGCTTTATTGACCTCATTTTGGCAGGTTGGCCTGTAACTCACCTATAGCACTCAAGCTTTTGTTTTTACCTCTTCCTGTTTTCCTCTTTGTACTAAACAGGAATCATGTCATTCCCTGGTATAAATGCAGCACCAGTGATTTACGTCTCATGTTTTGAGGTTGTCATCCTGCACATCCTTGTACCTCCAGTCTTACTTGAAAGAACTTAGAATGATTCATGATTTAGGACATGCCACTTACCATATATCATAAAATGCATTAATTGCACATCTGCTCTTATAAACTGGCAATCAAAACACTGTACTTTAGTTTTCTGATAGAAACCACATATGCAAAGGACTCTCAGAATACAAGGATAGATTTCCCCATTTCTAGTCCAGATTCTGTTGGTTTTATCATACTTTTAGTAGTGAAAACGCTAATCAGATCTGAGACCCAGAAATGGAAAACACTAAAGAGTGTATAGGGATGTTTTTGAAGCTGTATCAATATTAAAGAACAAACAAACAAAAAGCCCCACAAAAAACCCTATAAAAATTAGGAACCTTTTAAATGTGTAATCCGAGTTCATAAAACAGTGGAATTAAAGAAAGCAGGGTGAAGTGAAAGAACAGTAGTTGTGCAGGAGAAATCAGATTATGGATCATTGTGAAACCAAAAGGCTGAATCAAGTGAAGAAAAATATTACATTTCTTTATTTAAGGAAACTACAAGTGAGGTTAACTCTTCCTCTGAGTTAGCTGCAACTCTTTGCAGAAGTGAGCAGCACTCAAGTACTCAAGTGGTGTGTTTTCTGTGTTTGTTGATGCAGATGTATTCACAGATATTGCACAGATATTTCTGTAACTTTTTTTGCTGATTCTAGCAGATGTCAGTACTCGAAAATACTTACATTTTGAAAGCCAATGACAAAACCAAGAATAGAGTATCCTTTGATCTCATCCATCATTCCATTCTGTGTTCCTAACGTCATGTCACTTCCTTTCATTTTGTAATGGTCCAAATTTACTAGAGCAGATTAATTCTTTGATGGCCTTGGAGAAGTTCAAATGAAACATTGTTTTTAATTCTGAACTTGTATTTACTTTATTCCTTTGTTGCAGTGCACTTAGTCTTTTCCAGCATCGTATTGATAATTTGTCATTTCCTAATCACTTCCAGATATTACAGATTTGGTGGGGGGGTTGTTTGTGTTTTTGTTATTTTGTTTTCCTTATGGTTAGGTGAAAGGATGTATAAAAGCAGCATTTGTTGCTTAATTATTATGATGCTTTGATTTTCCTGCCTTTTGTCTGTAAAGTGTTTGTTTAGTGGTAAGAGTCCTGTGGCATTTTCAAATTAGTAGAAACTTATTGATCTGAGTTAGCATTCTGAAGGAGTTTAGGGAAGACACCAAAGGCTCACATCTAGTGAACTAGTGGCTTAGCATCTTTGCTGTATTGATTTTTTTTTTGTTTGCTTATTTTGTGGTTTGTTGGGGGTTTTTTTGTCTTTTGGAGTGTATGTTTTCAATAAAAAATTGGAGAAAAGAAAGCTCCTGTCAGAGACTATTTTGAAACCCTGGAAGATGGTTTGGCTCTTTTGTGACAACATTTTGCAATATCTTTTCTGTGTTTAGTGATTTTCTATTATTCTACACTAATAATGCTAGACTTGTTTATCTTCCCACATCAAGGGAGGAACTATATTTATACATTAAAAAAAAAAGTTTATAAACTATAGACAAGCCAAATTGTTAATGAAGTGATTTTTGCTATATATACACTTGAAAATAATTTTATTTTATTATCTATTAAAACACCAAAGATCATTACTTTAGGAAACTAATGTAAATGAACTAGCTAGATGATCCGTTGTTTTAGCTCTTTGAATCCCACTTATTCTTTGAAATAAGGCTCTTTTCTCAATTACAGGATATATTGGTATAGTTTTTGATGAGAGACTATTAAAAAAAAAAGTTATAAACTTTTAATATCTAGGATAACTGAAACTTGGTTAGCTGTTTTCTTTCTCAGTTATTCTTATGTTGAATTTAGCCATCTGTGGATTAAATAAAGTACCAAATTTCTGTTCCTGTCCTCCAAAATACCAGTTTTACAGAATTCAGTAAAGTTTATGCGTGTGTCTCTATATGAGCGGGGAAAGCAGTAGCAAATAAGAGTTTTCTGGCACAGATGTGTCAAGACATAGAAGGTCTGCTTTTTAATTAAGAAACCTAGCTGATCTTTCTTAGCTGGAAAGTGAGGAGAAAAATGTCTTAGTCTGGAAAAAGAACTGGGTTTGCTTATTTTGGATCCTTTTTTGGGTCTTAAGTGTAATGTAGGCTGTAATGTCATTCACATCCATCAGACTTATCAAAGGATGCCAAAAGGGTATGCTAGATCATGATATGTAGGACAAGACATTGTCATATATATTACTTGAGAATTAAAAATAGTAAAGTCCTTTTCCAGCTACAGTTTATCCTTTGTTCCCTAGCGACATATGTTTTAACTTAAGCAAGTGTACAAAAATCAGAACTTAATAACATTGTATTGTTGGAAAATTAATAGTTGTGCAACAGCTCACAGATGTAGCTGGTGAGTGAAAGGGAGAATTATAGGGAATTGTCTGAAATCAAGGGAAAGCTAACATTCTTTGAGGGATCAGTAAAGCAAGCCTCACTGATAACTCGAGCATTGTTACTGTTGTCTGTCTGATGGCTCCAGGTTATGTTCTAATGTAGTTCTCTAGCCATGAACAGCTTGAATTTTCAAGGAAAAAAATGTTCATTTTTAAAGAATTTCCCTACTACTGTGTTGCTGGCAGAAAACTGACATTTTCCGAATGACAAGCATTAACATATACTTTTCCTTGTTATTACATCTTAACACCTCAAAAAATATGTGCAACCAAGAGTGATATTGCAAAATTAGAACTAGAACTAGAACTAAAATTTCGGCTAATATTTCCTCAGGTTTATAAGTTGATGACCATTACATGTGCTTTCTCTTTTTCATTGATTATCACCATGATTCATGAATTTTAGTGACACCACTGTTCTTGAAAAAAAAATTAAAGTTACCTGTGCAACTATTCATACAACCTGTGAAATATATATTGAAGTAAAAATAGTTATTTTGGATGTAATTTGGTATTGTGTAGTTAGGAAATGGAAACCATACTTGGTAACAGTTTTTAACAATGGTCTGCATGACAGAATTTATTAGAAAACAGATATGAATAAATGTATGATTAAGTGCTTTCAAATCAGAGAGAAAAAATAACAAAATATTACCAAAAGCTTTCAAATTGCTAACACATCTGAAAAGATTTGTTCTGAAAGTCCTGTGAACAGGAAAAATGTCCAGTGGAGTACATAAAACATTTCTTTTTGATTTTGGCTCTAATTTTACACTGCAGAAGTTTTGAGACAAATATTTGAAAGAAAGGTGGTTTCTCTCACATCAGACTAATACAAAAGAGTGCTCCAGATCTATGTTGACTTCAGTGGAGATAGATAAGTTCATACCACTTGAGGATGAAGGGGTTTTTTACTTCCAAACAATGTATTTGAAGAGCAGTAATAAAGAACCTGCAGAAGTTCTGGTTTATTTCATCAGAAGAATCATGAGGGTAAATTGTGTCCTAAAAAATTAAATGTATATTCAACAGTCAGTGTTTTAATATTTCTCTGGTTAATTCAAATAATGACAGTTCCATATATTTTTTAAAATGTTTGCTCTTTGTTTAAACAATCTTTCTGTTTTCAAACATAATTGTGTCTTCATAACAGAGCCTCAAATTGAGATCATAGAATCACGGAATAGTTTGGGTTGGAAGGGATCATAAAGACCATCTAGTTCCAACCCCACTGTCATGGACAGGGACGCCTTCCATTAGACCAGGTTGCTCAGGAATGAGTGTGTAATTTGGAAAACAATGCCTAAGAGAGACCCAGGAGTAACTCTTTCAAAAACATTTACTTCAGTTTATCAGGAGAACAGGTTAATAAGTATATCTTGTTTTCCTGATCCATGCATTTCACCTTTCTGGTTTTTGTTGGTTTGTTGTTTTTTTTTTTTTTTCTTAAATCTGTTTCTCACCTTTGGCAGAATCTGTGAAAGATGCAGTCCATATTGCTTCTACTTTTAACACCTTCTCCACCTTTTTCAGCATTAGATCAAAATCTTCATGAGAACTGACTTCCCATCCTCTATGTAATCTAGAATATCAGCATTTAAAAAAAATGAGGCAAATAATTCACCTTCAAAACACTGGAGATACTTTTCATCTAGTCATGATAGAGAATTTATGGTTTGCCACTCTTTCTGCAAAACTCTAGAACATCATGGATCTAAAGCCCCAGATTTAGAAAATCATTTGAGATCTAAGTCCAGCTTTGGAGTCTCTGTTACATACCCATTTCTAGTTAGCAACTGCTCTGCTGATTGTGTTCGTGTTTATCCATTTGGTTCCTTTGTTCCAATTCTGTCATTTTGGTCTTATTAAAAAAGTTCAGCTTACTACATGTGTTTCTGATCTCATTCCATCTGTTGTTTTGCAAGAGCTACTTCCTTTATATCATTAATTTCTCTTTGATTTCTGGTCTTTTTTGTTTGAGTGAGTAGTAGTGGAGCCTGCTTCTGAAAAACATTGGTTTAAGGAAGAGTTCATTGTCCTTGTACAATGTTACCATTTCCAGAAGACCATAGCTCACTTGGTTCGCATCAGGCCATGTTAAGTTCATGTAACTTGATGCAAACTGCTCTAGTTAGATTCATAACAGTTTGAAGCAGAAAATAGCCTTTCTGTCCTTGGAAAATTATCAGGATACCAGACAATTCTGTGTTGGAATGAAGAGTTGAACTCCCAGAAGACTGTTAGAAGAATAATGAGTTTTGGCTAGTGAAACTTCTCATTTAATGAATTTTGAATTTTGGAAGTTCTCACTTCCATTTCTTTTTTTCTTTTCAACTACTTTTAAGTAATTTTGAACTAGGAAAACAGAAGTTTTTGTTGGAAAATGTAGAGCTCAACATCCATCGTCACCTAAAAGAAGTATATAAAAATGTACTGAAACTGGTCTTTTCTCAACAAATTTTTTTCATTTGTTTTGGGGGGGAGGGGGAACCCAGTAAAAATAATAAATGACCAACTCAATTTAATGTCCACATTTCAACCAAATGTCAAGGCTTTTCTCTGGAATTAGTTTTACTTGATTTATCAGTGGCCTTTGGCACAATTGTTCATAGGGCTTGTGTGCATCTTAAAGCTTATACTCTGGCTTTGGCAGTTGAATTTCACCATTGAAATACTTTGAATATTTCCTTACAGGTCCAAGTTTTGTATAAAAACTTATCTTGAGTTTACAATAATTTGGATGTGGATGTAATCCAGGGATCTGTAATTTGTTCTTTGTTTTCTTTCTAAGTAAAATATGTTATGAATTAATAAGGGCACATAGACTAATAATTCCTGGTAAATCTACTATTCAAATTTATACCCTTCCCTGAATTAAAAAACAGTATTAACGTGCGCTGTTAAACAGATGCTCTGATTTGCAACGCTGGTCACAATGATTTCTGTTCCTATGTGCTTTATTTTTTATTCATAAGCATACCATATGTATATTTTGTCAAGAGTGTTGAGATCCTTTGGGATAAAAGGAAGTGTATAAATGCAGTTTCATCAGTCTCATGTGATACTGTGTTATTTGTGATCAAACTGCAGAACTGCTTAATAATATCAACATCCCTTTTTCAAATCAGTGTAGATTTTTTTGAAAACTATAACATATTGTTTCTTGATTTTAGAATAATCTATCACTTTTTTGATAGAAACTGAATTTGTGCATCATCAAATCAGATTTCCAGAAATCTCTCAGCTCAACCTTTTCCTTAATTTCCATTAAGCAATCTGCCACTTACTCTGTTTTTTTAATGAATAGTAGACGCTTTGTTAAACAACTGAAATACCATAAAATTTCCATTTGACAGCACAGCATGATGCTATCATGCTTTGGGCTGTGTGTTATCTGTGTCATTTCATTGGCCACACCAAGACTACCCTCAGTTTCTTGAGTCACTTGTGATCTGTAACAACCTGGAATTTCTAACATCTTCCAAATAAGACATGTCCTCTTTCAGGTTGCTTAGGATGAAATAGTAACCTCTATATGCCTCTTAAAGAATCCTTTCCTTCTTTCTGAGGTTGTTAGGTGAATAAAATGAAATAAATGTAAACTCCAGATGCCTAAATAGAAATCTACATACTACAGGGGTGCAGCTATCCAGTCTCTTACACTAGAAGGAAGGGAAATGGCTCTGTATGCAGGAAGCAAGTGCTGAGACCATCACGGGAGAACTGAGGAGAGAGCAGTAGTAGGGGATGAGCTTTTCAGGAGAGAAAGCAAGTGGACAGTCTTCCACAGAGAACAAAGGGGAAAGAATGTCTGAGCAAGAATAATATCTGAGGAGGGGGAGTGTGTGATGTTATTCTTGCAAATTTTATTCTCAGTCCAGTAGATGTAGAAGGTGTGTCTTGGGCTTCTGGAAGGAAGCTGGATCAAAGCTGACTTTGAGTGGCATTAGTCCTCTTCAAAATGTACTATATAATTTTGTTGGAGATTTTTTTTGTGTGTGTATTTTTCTGCATGTCCTTTTCCATACCCCAAACACACCTCTCTCTAGTAGAGCCTTTACGAATGATTCCCTGTCCCATGGAAGTCATGCTAAAAGACATAAGAAATACTGTCCGCCCTACTAGTAACAATCCTTTTGGCTATGGACATTTATAAAATGTAAACATACAGATGTTCACTTAATGATTTTTTATTATTTTGCTTTTCCTCTGTTTCAATGAGCCAAAATAGTTCATTTCAGTTCACATTCATTTACATTCTGCTTTCATTCTAATGCCATAGCACAATATTCTTTCTGTGTTTGGATTTCCAGTACTTTCAAAGTTCATGTAAACATTTCCTGGCAACTACTTGGGCAGAACTTGTAATATGACAAGAGCCTGAGGGTTTCCCTCCTATAATCTGTGTCTATATATTTACACATTTTAAAAATAAATGTACACAGACATATTTGATTGTACTAATACAGAATATTCCTTAGTAGAGGAAGTAAAGTTTCTTCATGATTAAGGTCTCTAGCACTGGAAAAACCTGCAGTTAATTAACTGTGTCCTCATGGTGTGGTTGCAAGAGGGTGGTGTGGACTGCATTTTTTGATTTCATGGGCTGCACACTGGGCACTAGCAATTTAAATCCAAGAAAGCTCTGATTTTTTTTTCCTTCCTTTTGTTTTTGTCTTAATTATTTGAAAATATTTCCTTTCATGGTAGAAGGCTACAAATAACTCTCTTCTAGATAGGATAGGCAAATGTAACAAAAGAGCTCTAAACTATGGGAAAGAATAATGCCATGAATTACATATATGACAGAATAATTCCTTTTTCATTGTTCTATCTGATGGGAGAAGAAGGAAAAGGCAGAGAACCTAGGACTAAATTCCCTCTAGATATGTTCATTGTACTGTTGGTTGCTTCTCTAGTTAGAACCTACCAAAGAAAGAAGAGCCAGTGTAGTCTGGATTGTCTTTGTAGTATCTAATTATTTCTACAGATAATCAAGACATTTACATGAGTTGGAAACCATGGCCAAAATCTGCATGAGAAAAATAAAATTCAGTTTGAAATATTTTTGATATGTGGGTCAGCTGACAAATCTGGAAAAATATAGCTATATTTTAATAGAAAATACCCTGTAGTATTATATTGTGTGTTATAGTTTCATTAAATGCAATAATTGTATTTAATTATTTTGTTTATAGTCCCACAGCCTCAGGATATGCCACTGTATTGCTGTCAAATAAAAAAAGGAATCAGTGTAAGTTATGATACCTTTTTTTTGATCCCTCATATTCTACTTTTACTCTAATAATGAGAAAGAAATAATGTTAAGAGTCTTAGTGCTCAGAGTAATGCGGACTATCCTGTACATCATTTACGAATCTGTTTTGTTTTGGACATAAGACATCTATTTGCCTACTCGTCTGCTAGTTCATGGCAATGAGGAATGGTACCAGAACTGCTAGCATTTTATACAGGGATGTACTGGAGACATTTTAGACCATTTCAGCAGAACCAACACTTGAAGTCATAGCCAGTTCCAAAATGAAGGGTTACAGCCTATGTCCAGAATACCCTGCCACTGCTGTACTAGCACTCAGAAATCCCAATCTTGGTATTGAGTTCAGTAGCCTCTCCTTTCTCCCTTCCTCTGTTAGCTGCTTGGCCCCAAACCACAGCATTTGGCCAACCTATTTTGAAGTGTACCAGGTGACAAGCTCCCTCTAGTTCCCTTGAGAGGCTCCTGCATAGCTTGCTACTTCTCTCAGCCAGGAACCATTTTCTAATGTCCCAATATTTCCATTATGCAGTTCCATTCCTAACAGCTACCTACACCCCCTTTACTGTGCATTGTTCCCCTTTCCCTTTGTTTATTCCTTTTAGATACACATGATCGATGGCATGCCCCCATTTTCTTTTTCCCAAGCCTCAATTAGTGTGAGATAACCAAAAAAGCTCTTTAAATAATCTTTTCTAATCTGTTCTATAATAATATCAATCCTGTGTTTAAAATATGAGTCAAGTGAAACCATGAGGGATAGAGTGGAATGACAGCAAGACCAGAAAGCAGAAAGTGGAGGGCTAGGAGGTGAGAAACTATGTGGGATTCTATTTACAAGAAAAATATGTGCTGAAAATAAGTATTTAAGATGGGAATTGGGGAGTGAAAGTGAACAGATGTTAGCACAGTTACAAAAGTAGTCTGGAGACAAAGAAATGGGATCATTTTAAAAATGTGTGTGTTTTAAAGTGATATTTTAAATAAGGATTAAGCAGCTGGGAAAGGTTACATAGGCTACGAGTTGGAGACATCTATGGTGCACATAAGATTTTTTTAAAAACAATCTAACAAAGCAGCTGGGTGAGTTATTAGCAGATGTTAATGATTTGGAGTGGTATAAAACATTAAGATCACATTCAGGGTAGGCCATGGTCATGCCTGATTTCTCCATGGACAAAAATTTTGCATTACACCACTGTCATGCCTGATTTCTAACCATGGATGGAACATGCCTAGAATAAAGCAAGCAAGGAATTACTTTGGGGCTTTTCACTTTGTTGTTGGGTTTTTTTAAAGAAAAAACCCATGAAACTATGTTTACTTTTATTAGCATTTGGTCATGCAGTAGAATGAGTGGGAGATGGTTTAAATATGAAAAATCATTAATGTCTTAATTTATAATAAACAGGAAATAAATTTTCTACCTCTGTATGTTTCTTCTTTTTTTCTTATTTTTATTTCAGTTAGCTTTTAGAAGTTATGGATGCAAGAGAATAAATCTGTATATGTTGGAAGCACAATGTAATTGTAGCAATGCCAATAATTCTCACAGAGAAATTGGCCATTAACACTGTATTTAAGCATGTCCCTAAAATAACTGCATTAGGCCAGTAAGTGCCAAGTAAATCTATAAATAAACAAAAAGAGAGATTATATCTTTATGAACTATGCTTTTTGTATGTTTTTATGAGCAGATGCATCAGTGTGTTTTCTAGGTCTAGAGGGGATTTTGAGAAACAAGAGTCTTCATGTTGAGTAGGATGCAAGTAAAATACCATCTCCAAAAATCTTGGCACAATAGAGCTGTCTTTTGAATTTACTTCTCAAGAGAGTAGGAAAAAAACCCAAACCTAAGGAAATATTTGCAAGTTTTTAGCTGCTGCAATGTTGTAGTAAGCTGATGACTCCCTAGTGAGAAGGCAGCACGTTAGATTGTGCTTTTATAACCCGAGTTGAGCCAGGGGCAGAGCTCAGCAGCACCAGCTGAAGAGCAGCACACAGAAAGAGATTGTGCCTCAGAGGTGCTGTGACCTTCCTGGTTTTCCATTATCCCAGTAATGGATTGTTGGATTGTTGATCCATAGCAATACTAATTTCTCATAACTACAAAAGTACTGCCATTCCTTATATCTTTTCATCCATTTCCCTAATTCTGGAGCCGGGACAAAACAGTACTTTAATACTGTTAATAGTACCCTGTGTACTGGCTGCCATGCACAGGTCTTCAGTACAGTGGTTAGAAGGTGCTGAAGGTGACCCTAAGTACATGATATAGTTCAGGGTCTGCAAAGAAGAAGGGAGATACACTTTTGAGTCCTACATGTGATACTATCCATGTATCATCTGCCCAGATGTAGCAACTTGAATCAAGAAGGTTTCTTCCAGGAGGTACATTGGCCACTTCTTTCTTTAGCACATTAGTAAGCTGAATCAACTTAACACGTGAATCAGGGAAGTGTCAGAGACAGTACAAGGGAGGAAGAGTGACAAGACTAATGCGAAATTTGTTGGGAAAAGTGCCTGTAGACAGGAAGAGGTCTTTAGATCATTCTGCTGAATCATGATACTTTTCCCCGAGTGAGTCAGCTACAAACTGAAGGGACCAAATTAAATAGTTCTGAGATTGCTAAACTGGAATCCAAATAAGGAAAGGAAAAGCAAAAAGAAAATAAAGTTTTTGACTTTTTTTTTCCTAACTTAGAAGTGAGCAAAAGCATATTTCATTTGAAAAAGTGGTTCCACAGCATTTTAAGATCAGGTCTCTTGGAATTATACTTGTTCCCTTGATGCTTACAGTGCCATGTAGTGGCAGTTCAGGAGCTGTCACAGTGGAAAACTGATCAGTTAATCATTTTCTGGTTGAGTTTCTTTTTGATCAGCTTGGTTTCCTGAATTGGTTTCTCACAGAATTGTGTAACAGGCAATACCAGGACAAAGCAGAGGGCAACCCTGACATGTCACTAGTGGCAGCAACCAAACTGTATGCCAGAGAAAGAAGCAATACTACACAGTGAAAAAAAAAAAAAAAAAATAGGAATAGGGTAGAAGGAATTGTGGGTGAAACCTCCCCACTCTGTTTTATGTGAATTCGTAAATTCAATTGATCATGTCAGAGGCATCAAACCATTTAAATCATGGGTAAATTAATTCCTTTTCTCCAGAGTACTCATGCATTAGCTCTGCAGTACTTAATTCTTGTCTCTTTGCCAAATTTGCCAAATTTGAATGATTCTTGAAAGGATTCTTGAAGTTGCCTGTTAATAAAATTGCACAATGTTGCAAAAGTTACTTGCTGTTATTAGCATGACAAATAACTGCACATTACAAAAAGCTGTTCACTTGTCTGTGAAACTTGTAATTAGGGTTGAAATTTTGTATTACAGCTTCAGCAGATATAATAATTTATGGCTTCTAAAGGGAGCCTCACACTCCCTCCTGCATTCAGCAAATTCAGCAATCTAACTAGGCCAACAACTAATTCAACAACAACAAAGAGAAAAATTTAAAACAAAACAAAACATGAACTATACAGCAAAGAGTAAATGTAGTCTGAGAGAGAGGAATATGTAAGTAAACTGAGACCTTTCTCTCCAGGCAGTGGTGTGAGTTTTCAGTCAGTTCTGGGAAGCATGAGAGAAATAGAACATGAAGTGTTCTACCCTAGCTAGGAAGTAAACCTGGACATAAAAGTAAGTATGAGGCCATATATAAAAATTCTTCCCTTAGTTATATGTTCTCACATCAGAAAGAGCAAGGACGTACTTAACAAGAAGCTTGAGCATCAGAATCATGGAATCTGGAAATACAGAGGGTATATACTTGTCATCTTGCTATATGGTGGCCTAATGATCCTCTGCTGACCACTGGCAAAGACTAGATTTTAGAAGGGATGGCCTTCAGGTTGTTTGGCTTCTTATACATATTAGGACAAAAATAAGAATGTAAATTATCCTGAATATAATTAAGACCAGGAATTAGGTTTTGGGTATCTCAACAAGGTTGTGGAGCACCATTCTAGTAGGTGCTGTGGAGACAAAAAGCCTCCCAATCTTTACAGTAGATCTTAGTTACTTTTTTGTGTCAAGCAACCTTTAAAGGCGTATATGACATAGTTGACTTTGATAACAGTGGCTGTATTCACTGACTCAGCCAGCCCCTTTCAGTCCACTATTTCATTTGCATGAAAAATCATCAGAAAATTAATGAAAGAATGATGAGTGTGTCATGCTTACAGGCATTCTGAGTAACATGAAAAGCCTCTCATCCACTAGAAACAACATAATCCCAGAGAAAAATCACACCTGTGGAACAAGTTTTATAGTACCAGATATCTTCAGCTGGCTGTGCTAAAGAAGCTACTATATGTGAAACCTTTCTCTGGTTAGCCAAACAATATTTGGAGATCAGTTAGGTGCATTAATGATACTATTTCCACTCAGACACTTTGCAGCCTTTGTATGAATGTATATAGCAGAAGTACTTAGAGCTGTTGAAGAGGAAGGGCAAAGTCTTATTTTTGTCTTCGTGTGCTGTTCTGACAGCTCAAGGGAGCTTGAGGGAGATTTTAGCACTGGAAAATTTTCTTAATGGAACAGAAATCCTTAGGTGGTAGGTGGTGTAAAGGTGCATTAATGACTGCTTCACCTGTTCCTTACAAACTCTTATGTGGGAATAGGTAATTTTGGAAAGAAGTCAATGGTTAGAATGTCTTTTATACTCTAGCTTTTTGTGGCTGCCAGGACAGACCCTTGTGACTAATAGGAATTCAGCATCAATTAGAACAACTCCCTGAGTTGTGTTGTGTGCTCGGGCTACAACAGTTCTACTGTTCTTGGCTGGCCTGAGTGCAGTGGAACTCCACAAACAGCTTTGAAAAGCTTGGCCCACAGTCCTTCCTTCCACTTAATCACATTGCTTAATGATAAAGTAAACCTCAATCTTAGGTGACAAATCATAAATCTGGTACAGCACAAGGCTGATTCACAGGTGCTCTCAGAAGACATAATTTGTGCAGTTGCACCAGATTTCAGTTGATGTGAATAAATAGCCAGGAGCCTTTAGAAAGAGGTTATTTTGCTATCTGCAGACAAGTTAGCTTCTAAACAGATAGCTTGCTTGAAATACTGGTGTTCAAAAGCTTCCGTGCATGAAAAATAGACCAGGAGTTTTATCCAGAGCATAAAGGTAGAATAAACAGAAGTTTAGTCAGCTAAAATTTTGATGAGTCACATTTCAGAAAGTGGAGACATACATTAGAAGAAAACATCTCTTGGGGCTACATCAGTCATTCAAATTTTCAGTAATCTTTTTAGTTTTCAAAATTATGAAGCTACTGCTTTGAAAACTATTGTGAAAGTGCAGAAGTGATACAGGTGCTGAATGCTCCTTTTAATTCCTATGTTCTGAATACTGTGCTAGCAGTCTTTGCAGCAGCCCTTAGAACACCATGAAGATTTTCATTTCCACCCCCCCAAAAGAAAAAAAAAGAGCAGAAGAAAACTGAAACAACTTTTCTTAGTAAGTAGTAGAGCAAGGACTGAAATTCTCTCAGCCTCATACAATCAGGAAAGGTCTCCTACAGCATACTAGGATGACCAAGAGTGTCCTAAAGAACAGCCCCTAGCTGTCCACTCCGTCCTTCTGCCAGACATTACTGACCCAGTAGCAGAAGTTTACCAGAAGTGGAACTGTGGTGGCTTGTCATGTACTACAGATTAGAGTAGACTAAACTTATTTGACATTTGTATACATTCAGCCTGTGTCTGGGGCTAAGTTTTTGCCATTGCTCTATCACCTAGTGGCCCTTGCCCAGTACAGAAGGAGAATTAAGAAAAGACCCATGGGTTAAAATGAAAATTGGTTTAATTAAAAAAAAAAAAAATAATGACCATATAAAGTTACACTCAGCTTAGCAAAGGTACAGCAGTCACAGTAAACAGGAAGGCAGTCCTCAAGAGGACTCAAGAAGGACGATAAGCAGGGTAAGGAAAAGCCTAAAGAAGAAGTCTCCTGTCCCCAGCAAACTTCTCTATTTATACTGAGCATGACATTTATGGTCTGGGATACACCTGTAGCCAACTCAGGTCAGCTGTTCTGGCTGACTCCAAACTGCTAACAGCCTGCAGACCGTGGCTAGTCCATAGCTGTCCCAAAAAAAACCAGGACAATGTTATTTCCATTAAAGCTATAAGCAAGAATACCTGAGGTATTCTTGAAATGAGATTTCTTGGAAATTCAGGGCAATATTTGTCCATAATATACATTAAAAAATTTGAAACATTTTAAAAGGCCAGTCTAATTTTACCTTTCACTAGGGCACTGCCACAAGGCTGTCCAGAACCCTTCATACTCCACTGAACTGCGCTGGAGTATTTTAAATGCTCTGCTCTGTCTGCATGGGCATGAGTTCACACATGGAGTGTTTAAGCCACTTTTTGTTAGAAATTTGGTCTTGATAAATCCAAACTTTTGTATTTGTTGGAATTTTCCTCTAAATTGGCAAATGTGTTTCAAAGTTAAATTTTCCTTTAGTAATTCACTTTTTCAAGATAGAATTTTTGCTGTAAATGCACTATCACCATATTAGTAATCACTATGAAAAATGATTTGTAGAAACTGTTTGAAGGTATATTATCTTGTTCTGTTTCTCAGGTACAGGGTATAATGTGGCTTACTTCCCACTTAGAAACTTCTGACTTGAGTTAGGCACATATGTTTATGCTGGATAATTCAAATTCAAAGGATGTTTCATTGATGTGCAAGTTGTATGGTGTCTGGCCACATAATCAAAGGTAAAATTTTGAATAAGTAATTTCAGCATGGTTATATGCCTTTTATCTGCAATACTCACTTTATAATATGGGCCTATACATCTAAGATTACTGGATTATCTGTAGAACAAATATATTATGTGCTTAATAAGTACATGAAATTGAGAGGGGAGTAATCCAGTTGTTGGGGTTTTTTCTGTCTGTGCCTTTTGTAATTCTGTGTTTTGTACTATTGTAATCTTTATTTTCAGTAGCTTTCTCTTCAACACTAGTGTATTTTAGTACTGTTCTTGTATGCTAAACAAGTCAAGTATAAGTCCTTCAGAGCAGAGAATTTAATTGCACTTCTGTTGTTATAAATATTTCTGTAAGGCAAAAGAATCGCATTGACATTTTAATATGCTGTCACTTTAAGACACTACATGAAGTGTGAACAGAGCACAGGCACTTTTAACAGGTGTCTCTAATTGTTAGTTTGTTTCTTAGAAATAGCCATAATGTAAAATTTGGTGAAACATGTAAATCCAAGGTGTTTGAAACCTGCAACATGCTAACCAGGTTTCCCTTTGGCTGCTGGTAAAAACAAATTGGGGTGTGTAATTGATTTTTTTGTAAGTAAAGCTTTTATGTTTGCCTTGAGTTCAAACTCCATCTTTTTCTTGTTATTTTTTTGTCCCATAGGAGGGATTGCAACATGGGCTTTAAAAGAAAAAAAAAAAAAAAAAAAAAAAAGAGGTCAGTGTATTCGTTTATTTTAGCAAATAGGATGTTTCTATTACTTTCAGATTTTGCCAGTCTGTAACTGCAGAAATAATTGTGAAAAGGGTGAAAGCCAGATCTATTACATTTTTAAAAGTATATTTTCATTAAGTTTTCCAATTGTCTGTTATGTTCAAAGGGAATTCAAGATTATCTTGTTCACAGAATATTTGAAAAGCCCCTTAAAAGAAACAGATCCATCCAGAAAAATGTCTGGATTGTTGGGTAAAGCTTTAAAAAATGGCAAAAGCAGAGCATCAACATGCCTACAGTCTTTTCAGATTTTCAGTGGGTTTACTACCAGTTCCAGAAGTTGATACAAAAACATCTTTAAATAACAGACTAGAATACAAACCTGGTAAAAACAGTTAAAGTTAAGGGAAAAAAAAAAAAACCAACCAGTTTTGTCACATAGATATTTAATATGAACATGCATCTTCTACAAAGTTTGCTTAGTTAACCACTTTTTATTATAAACAGTTATTCTTTTGCAATTTGGCAGAAAGGTAAACTATGTGAGTTCTTCAAAGTTATATAGTTAAGATTTAGTGAACATTTCAAGATCAAGTGTTCCACTAATTTTACAAATACATTTAGATTGATTGCAGAAAATTATGAAAGTCTATTTATTAGTTAAGCTTTAGTTAAAGGAATTCTGATCAATTTGCCAAGAATTGCCTCCAGCTGTGCTGGTTTCCGTCATGTAGTTAAACAGAAGCTCACCATAGTTTGATCTATTTGTCCTCATTTTCTTGGTCACTGAATTAAAGTGTGAAGGACTCAGCAGCAGTCAAATGTTCCTTGAATATTCAGGTGCTAATCCTGAGAGCCAATGAAAAACTTCAAAGCTATTGAGAAAATTCTTTTCTGATATTAGTTTAAATTAATATGTGCATCAAATATAAATGTTAGTATCTATGAAGAAGCCATGTAATAAATTCTTAATTTCAAGATAAAATTGACAGACTGAGCTCCAGTCTGAAATAAACAATTACTGCATCATCATAGAACATAGCTAACAAATGAGAGAACCGGATCAAATTCCTCCTTTTCCGAATCGGAAGTCAGACTTGGACTTGACCTTCCTAAAACCTACAAATGTGCCTTGACCTCCGAGTCTCTATGGTGTAGTTCTTTATTCAAACCTCAGTAACTGCTCTAGGCAAGACTAAAAATATGAACTCAGATTAAGGCATTCCTCTAGCATGTTGACCTGTGCACGTCGTTCGACTATAGACTGTGTTGCAACAAAGCAAGACCTTCAATGTATCTCTGCTAGATCCGGTTGTGAGTACTGTAGCTCATAGAATCATAGAATCATAGAATGGCTGAGGTTGGAAGGGACCTCAAAGATCATCTAGTTCCAACCCCCCGCCATGGGCAGGGATGCCAATCACTAGACCAGGTCACCCAGGGCCACATCCAGCCTGGCCTTGAACATCGCTAAGGATGGGGCAGCCACAACCTCTCTGGGCAACGTGTTCCAGTGCCTAACCACCCTCCTGGTAAAGAAATTCCTCCTAATCCCTAACCTAAATTTCCCCTCTTGTAGCTTGTAGCCATTTCCCCTTGTCTTATCACAGTTTGAGAATACAAAAAGTCTCTCCCCTTCTATCCTATAGACCCCCTTTAGGTACTGGAAGGCAGCTATGAGATCACCTCGAAGCCTTCTCTTTTTAAGGCTGAACAACCCCAACTGTTTCAGGCTTTCCTCTCTTCTCCAACTACAACTCATGCTAATCAAGATAACAAGATGGAAGATCATATTTTTGCTCCTCACAGGAATTTAAAAAAAAAAAAAAAAGAAAAGAAAAAAAAGAAAAGAAAAAAATGTGTCAAATGTGTCCTCTCCATATGTACATCTATGCTGCAGGTGCAGAATCATACCCATTCCAGAAACACAATGCTTTTGTCTTAGCAATGTCCATGATGTATTCCTGAACCTCTGTTCTGCATGGTACATGTGTAATATTTCCAAGTACCAGAAGTTGAGCTGGCACTTCAGCTGTTGTCTTCAAGTATGTCATCCCAAACTAGTATTATTCTTCAGGTTTTTTGCTGGATCTCCTTTTAATTCAAGAGTAATTAAAAAAGAATGTGAATCAGCCTTCCTCTTTCAAAAGATACCATTGCTCCTTGGGCTGCTGTTCTTCACACCATTTTGTATCCTTATTCATTTCTTGACAAGTGTCAAAAGAAGGATCTCCTTCCATACTTATTTTGTTCAAGTCTTCACTGTGCCATCTGAGGATTGAGAACTTTTGCGTGAATCTGTGAAATATAGGGCTACTGCACTGAAGGTCCTTTCACCTCTTGTGGTAGATTCTGAAGCCTAAGTCAGACATGCTTTTATAGGGCTCAGGCCAGAAGTTCCATGTGGGCTTTAACTTATGGTACTTCATGGTCATCAGTGTTGATCAGTGTTTAGTCTAGCAACATAACTTTTTCCTTTCTTAGATCATGGGGAAAACATCATGATTAAGAGCAACAAGGAGTCCATCTGACTTATCAGACTTCATGTTAGACTTGCATATAGTGTTCAACTCTTGCATTGGTAGATATTCTTCCCAGGAAATTTAGGGTTATTTCTGGAACCATAAAAACAGACAAGTGTCTATCAGTAGTAAAAGTTTTCTAGATGTTGAATCTTCTTATCCGTATGTAGAGCTGTGCACATTACAAAGGATGTGCTTTTGGTAGAGAAGCTTAAAATATTGTAGTCAGAGAAAGTGTGGAATACATTTAAAATAAGGAATATAAAATCAAAGTAATGACAAGAACAAAATGGGTGTAGCAATTGACATAAAATACATTAACCATAGAGTTTGGGGAATTTGAATATGGGTAATCATTTTGTTCGGTTGTCCTTTAGTCTTTCTGCAGGTGCAGCTATATGTACTTTTGTTCACTTTTCAAAACAGCTTTAGACAGGATAATGTTTTAATAATCAATAGCCATAAATTCCGTTTGCTCAGTATATTTCCTGTGATACTTTCTAAACTGAGGCCTGCTGTTTCTTATCTTTATCCCTTACATTGTTGCTAGACATATCTTTAGTAAGGTATCAGTTGTTGTTTAATAAGGTTTTATTCAGTGATAAATTACTAGATAAATGTACTATAAGATAACCATTCTTTTCTTCTTTTCCTAATTTTTGTGAAACATTGCTGGGTAACTTTGGGAGGAAGCACTGAAAGAGTTTAAAATTTCAAGGATTAAAGACCACTTAAAGACCTAAGATCAACTGTGCTGAAAAGGCATGCACATGGCAGTTTTGGGTAACTGCCCTTTCTGAAATGAATTTTGATTTTTGTGAGTAAGATAAAAATGCCTATTTTCTGAATCACTCTTCCTTATTCAGCTGGCTAAACTTAACTAAAACCAAAAGAGTAAGCATCTTAAAACCAAATCAAATTATAGGCAATACTCCCACAGGGTTCTCAAGCTAATTCTAGGAACTTTCCTTTTGAAATGAGTCCATCTTTAGTATTTTATTGGAATCATCCAGATTCTGAAGAAATATTACCAAAGAATAAATAATTCCACCCAGATCAGAGGGATATAACTCAAACAAAAATTATAGAGCTGTGTGGCGTACAGGAAACATCATATGATGCAGATTGAATGCTGCCTTTATCATTGTTGCAGGAGCTTATGTGCAGTAAATCCTTTCCTGGCTAGTTCAGAAAAGATTCTGTCTTCAGGGACCTACTGCCTTTGCTGTTTCTTTGATTTGAATGCACACCCAGTCTTCCTGAGGTCCCCAACAGCAAAGTTTATCTTTTAAAACAGTAGCTAGAAGTCTGAGCATAGTTGTGCTTACATAATTCAAGCCTGGAGGAGACAAGATTTGAAAAGACTCTTCTAACAGCTAATCTAATGCATGCTTCTGCTGGAAGACACTGGCACTGTCTCCTTGTTCGTATACATCTGTTGAGTGCTCAACCCACCAAGATGCTGAGTCTGCCATCACTGAACTTCCTCCTGTGCCTTACCCCTATCACCAGACCTTCTGTCTTGTTATCATGCAGAGTCTGGATTATATCACATATCCCAAGAGCACAACCTCCCCCAGGCATTATGGTCTTGTGGAGAAAGAGATTTGACTGAAGTGAACCTGTCCAAGTTTCACTACTGCTGCTCCTGTGGTGACTTCTATATAACACTGAGACACCTTCAGTGATGCTGTGCCCTGAGGATGAGATTGTGGGAGTCTAGCCACACTTGGTAATAGTTTATAAAGATTAAGTTATCTGCTCTCTGCTCTCCACAGTTGGTTGTATTTTCACGTGAAATATCTCTGTTATTGATCAAAACCTAAACAGCCACCTAAGGAAACAGAACATTGACAAACATGTGCCCCTTCTTTAAGGGCACTTGCAAGAGCCTTGGCAGTGTTTCATAGGTAGAGAGCTCCATCTATAGTCAAGGGAAAGGGAAGAAAAATTACATAGGTCAAGTCACTTCATCACTTCTTGATGCCCATCTTTGGACAGGAAGAGTTGGACTTTGAAGATGCACGTCACTGCACTGATTGTGCAGGGAGCCTAGACAACTCACTTAAACTTGATACTTGAATCAAAGATGACTGAAAGTAAATAAGATGAATAAAAGTTAAGCAGTTAAAATGTATGTAAGGGTTGTGGTTTAGCACATATCTAATGCCAACAGGCTGTATGTAATTAGAAGAGTTTTGGCCAGATTGTGGCTCAGTTCCCATATTCACAGAGGCAGATTATGTCCTCTGCCGAAAGTTTGTTGTGCATATCTACATGGATGTTGCTGTGTCATGCAATCAGAATTGCATGTTGTGTGAACCACCATCAGTTGAGGGCTACAGCCCTCTTATACTCCTGATAAAAACTGTATCTGCATCTATACTATAATGGATACTTTCTCTGATCTTATCAGTGGTTAGAAGTTGTGCCAGTACCAAAGCAGTAGAAAACTTCACTGGCTTTTTAGCTGTGGTAAACACCATGAAAAACCTCATTTGATTTGTGCTTTGCATGGGAAGGAGCTGATAAAGTACCTGTTTAGTGGAGGCAATGACAAGGCTTTGTGAACTGGATGATTCAGGAACATACTCATCCCTCCCTTGAGTGAGTAACCGTGATCATGGACTTCTGGAAAGAGCCTTTTTCTTTTGTGATTGCCATCTTCTTCCCTTTGTAAACTGAGGAAAACTCAGGAATTTAATTTCTTCCCTGCCAGTTAGACTGAGCATCCATAGGTTGGTTTTTTTACCTAATGGAGGCATAACACATGATTTACAAAACTGGAGACTGCTGTAGCTGCAATTAAAATGACACTGCCTTTGTAACTTGAACACTGAGTGTGAACAGGGTGATAGTCTAATCAATCCATTTTAAAACATATTAAATAAGCCAGCAGTATATTGCCCTTGTCAAACTCTAAACAACTGTAAATCTTTTTCTCAAAAATCAACCAGAAAAAATGTAACACATTAAAAATGAATTAGACATGGCACACCACCCATAAGCTGTATAATAAACAGACCACAATCTTATAGCAATAATTATGTTTTCTGGCAAGTCACTGGAGAAGAACTCTTGGGTTTTCAGAATGACCTGTGTCATAAATCATTGCATTCCCATTTATGCTGAGCACATGTGTCTAATTTTTCAAGAGTGGCTTCTGAAATCCTGATGAATGACTTCAGAATTGATTAGTTGAATCTATGAAAAATGGTATCACAAATGCTTAATTGAGGAAAGGAAAAAGGGACTGAAAATACAGTCCAGTAGAATCTCACCAGAAAATTGTAGTATATACTAAGTAACAAATTAGTAACCATCCAGGAGATAAACCTAAAACATGACAAATGTGAAATGTTACACTTTCCTTTAAGACAGATAAATTAAATTAATATAATTTTTCAGTATAGTTAAAACAATGTACCTGCACAAGCCAAGGATAAATCATACCTGTATTTTTCTGACTATGCAGACATCAGTATCTTGGTGTCCAGTTTAATGTGTTCTCTCTGTGTTAGTATATATATTTTCATATACAGAATGCTTCATGTTAGAAATAATTTAGACATCCTGAACCAGGAAATGTATTCGAACTTATTAATGAAAATTCAGAGGCATACAGAGGTATTTTTATGTATATCTTACCCATTTCATTTATCTATGTGATCTTTTGTGAGCATGTTTGGGCCCTCACTTAGCATTAAAAATTGACAAAAAAAGCTACACACTTACTGAGGCCAAATGAATCTCTTGTCTCTCCATAGTGTCTTCTCTCTGTAGCCACTATAGATGTACTAGCTGACACATTCTCAACTTTCAGGTGACAGGTAGAAGTATAGTTGGTGAATACAATTTTTATTTTCTTTGTCTAAAGGACTGCAAATTACACTCTATGCTGAAAGATAGCATAGATGATTTTTATGTTTTGCCCACTTTTAAAGATTTATCTGTGTCAGCAGCTGGAGCAGATGGACTGAAGTTGAATGTGTTACATGACTGTAGTATGTAGATTCTGATTTGGTGTTGAAAGAAACTCCTTGGCAGATAAGTAATGAAATAAAACAGCAAACATGCCATCACCTAATAAAACCATCAGTTCATAAGAACCATTAACTCCCTCTTCCCAAGACATCCCTTTTTAATTGATATATTTGAATTTCTTATAAGAAAATAAATTCATGTTTTTCTAATAATATGTACTGAGAAATGGTTATAGAATAAGGAATTATTTTAAAGGAACTATTAACCTTTGTCCAGTTTCTATTTGTGAGGTTCAAAATGACCAGTGTTTGTTAAACTTTATTACTGAGCTTCATGAAACTTTCTTTGGGTTAGAAAATCATAACCTTCTGTCCTGATTTAGAAGGGTGTTGCAGCTTTTCATTAACCTGGAAACCTCCTATTTACATGGTTCACAGCCTGGTCTCAGCTCACTTGGAGGTAACAAAGGGTGTCGGGACAAGAGTGCAGCAGGGGGCTCATCCTTTAGGGCTGCCATCTGAATTTGATCAGGTCAACTGTTTTAACTCCGGCCTCATTAGGCAAAATAAAATGGAGATTATGGTGTGTGGAAGGATCACATTACAGACAGCAAGCTCTGCCTCCTGACACACTCTGTTGATTTTGCATTTTGACACACCTTGCTCTCTGTGTTTTCCATTCTGTATTACAGCAGGCTTTAAATTATTTTGAAGACAAGATCATTTGTATCCAGTGGCATTTCAGAACTTAACCAAAGAGATGTGAAGTAATAAGGGAAGACACGCTAGTCTCAGAGGCAGTTTACTACTGGAGAGATGTCACTGTGTGGCATGGGCTTAATGCTGATAGACGCTTTAATTCAGCTTGTCAAGCAATGCCTAGCTCTTATCTTTTCAAAGTTTATAGGTATATATTTTAAAAAATCTGACACAGAAAAGTTCACTAGGTAAATTACTATTACTACCTGGTAAGGAGGATTAAATAGTTAATTTTGATTACTTATAATTAACACGTTAAGTCTATTCAGTTTCTCTTTAGTTACTGGTTTTAGTGTTTATGTAAAATTGTAGAAATTGTTTAGTGTTACATATGTTTGTTGTATTATAGTGCCTGTTAGAGTGGAGAGAAGTATCATCAAAAACTCATCTCATAATAAGAAACTCTACTACCTGGTTGCCCATGAAAAAGCATTTCCCCACTTACTTTATCTTTACTTGCCATATATTAATAGAAAGCTCTTGGTCTATAAACGGCAAAAAAATGGTTCAGGACATTAGTGTGGCCAGCTGACAACTACTTGGTAGATCTCTTGTGAGGAAGATAGTTCTTATCCATCACACCCAACTATGATTCTCTTTTGGAAAAACATTTTGATAAGTTTTGTCCTTCATTAAAAAATAATTTTGGCCAAAGTTCTGGTCCCACTGTTTGACACAGAGCTGGCTCAGCCTGTATGTGTAAGTTAGCAGTTGGCTAGCCTTATATGATGTCAGGGAGTCAGAATGGCAAATTCTCAAATGTGAGGTGTTTATTACTCTACATTATTTGTCTTGTAAAACAATTGTATTATTTTCTGTTAAGTTAAAAAGATCAAAGTGCAGCAAATGCTACTCTTGCCTACTGTAGGCAGTAAAGACAATGATACTGATGTTTGCAAGACAAATGATTCTGATGTATTCCAAGAGCGCAATAGTGAAATTCCTCTTTCTCTGTTTGATCATATAAGAACAATACCAGCCATGCAGTAGGTCCAAATCCTCTTGGTTTAGCTCAGTGTGACACACAGTGGCTGGAAGAGCAGCAATCTGTAATTACAGCAAGGGAGAGAGTTTCTGCTCACTGGCTTGCAGAAAACAGGAACAACCAGACAAAACTGGCCACTTTTCCAACATCATAAGCTCACACCTTTCGGGTCCAGGGACAACATGTCAGATCATGTTCCCTCAATGTTTAAGGGTGCATTAGCAAGGGGCTGTGCCCAGGCTGTTTGACAAAAGGAATGAAAGAAAAAATTATCCACACCTTTTACAATCCAGCACAAAGAATAAATCTCTGAGTATTTTAACATGGATTATGAGTGTGAGGTGATTAGAAGTGATGTGTTGCCACACCCTGGAGATGGATTGTCTCAAAGAAGGCTTTGACTTCAACAGAGATCTGAAAGCAATAGGGTACAAAAAACTTCTTTCTGCGGTTGTACTCAATTGCCCTGAAAGATACAGAAGGGTGAGCTATATTATTAGAACCATAACATCTTTAGGAATCTCTCTCCCTATAGGAGACATCAGTAGTAATACTACCATCTCTAAAATTCAGGGAATGCTGTCCTAAGCTGACTTGGGTCAGCAAAAGAAGGTTCAGAGCTTGAACTTATTTCTTGCCTTTCTGTTTATACAGTAGTGTGTAAATAAAGGATCCTGTTCAAAATGTCAGATTTCTACTTTAGCATTGTAATAATATGCAACTTTACTACTAGTGCAAGCGAGTGCTGCTTGGCATGGATTATCTAGAAAGTGAGCTGTTTCTCACAGATAGAAGTGTGAAGCTTTAGACGAAGAGGAAGAAAAGGATCAAATACAGAAAACATCTATCTTTGCATCATAAACATTCTAACTAGCCTTTGGCATAAAATCATACTCATTTTTGTACATTTCTCTAAGTTATTTTAGAATATATCAGATGATATTCTTAAAACAGATTTTATATACAAATGTTTCTCTGGGTCTTGCAGAGTTCTGACATGAAATGTCTTACGTTCACACTTCAGGAGGTCTGGATCTTTCAACTGAATTTAATAGCTATTTATGTCTTGAGAAGATCTTATCTGATGTAGTATTGGTTCAGGGTCATTCACAGCCTTGCATTATATAGAAACATGGACAGAGAGTGTAATTTGTTAATGTCATGAAGGATGAAGTTGGCTAGAAAGGGAAGTGTACACGATTTATAATAACACAAGTGTTTCCTTGCTAATCCCTTGGCAGGTTCATTATCTGTAGAGCCCCAGGCAATCGTTGGCCTATCATGACAGTGAAATTTAACCCACAGCATGAAATTAATCCTCAAAGACTTTTGTCTACTCTTTCTAGAAATAATAAATTCAAAAGTGATTTTATAATTCTCCTCTCTAACTTTATGCAGAGGTGTTAAATTGGTATCTAAGCACTATGGCATATGTCAATCTATTGATTTATGTTTAGTTAACTAACGTGCAAGTGCAATAAGGAATCTGAAGGCATGAATCTGTGGTGTGTTCACTGTTTCTTCCTGAAAACCATTTTCCTCTGGTAATACAGAATATGCTGTTCCTTATAATTATAAGGAAGACCAGGAATGTATATGCTGATGCATGCATGTATAAATTCATCCAAATAATCATATTTGGATTTCCTAGAGCTTCTGGGTTTATAAATGAAATAAGTTGGTGTGCCTTCTTTTGTTGAACTTCTTAAGAGTCTAGTGAGGGCTTGTTGCTGGTGGTCAAATGGATTTTTGGTACAATTTAGTAAAGTACTTTGTGAATCAGCTGTGTAAATACTGGATAAATCCACTGGGGTTTTTAAGAAAGTTATCTTTTTCTTATGTCTGCAAAGATCTCACTGCTGAGGGGAGAACAGTTGAAAGTGATTTGCTACTGATTGATACAGACTCTCCTGTGCATTTTTTAGAATATGATTCCTCACTCATAGCACAGCCTAGTTTATAGGAGTAGTGAGCCATTCTAGATACTGTTATATCTATCTAGATACTGTCTAGATACAGGGTAAGGATTTCCCCCACTTTTAGACAGTATTTACCTAGTATATATCCATTATTGAGATGTTTTGTATATATTGGCTCATCTTGTAGAGAATTTTCCACTCCTGAAGGCATCAAGTCATATTTAATAGGTATTTGCAATTGTCCGTATCATCTGTGTTGAAGAGCTTTTTCAAGATAGTTAAGTGAAACTCCACACAGTCATAGCCCTTGGGATGGAATCTGAATGACTAGAAATTAAGCAGGGCAAGTGCTTCTTAGTACATAGTCGTGAACCTGGGCAGGAATTTTGCAAGCTACTTAGAGGCCACTATATGTGCAAATCTAGAAGTGCATTACTCTTCTGATCATCCTTCTTGCTCTTCAGACATAATTTATAATTGTGCTGTAAACATCAAGCCATTCTCACTTCTCATAGTCCTTAAAAAAATTGATTTCTCAAGTCGTACCATATTTCCTCTGTATCTTTTAGGGAAGTTATTTTTCAGGATGGTATCTACATCCGATACCATACTGATGGAAGCCTGTTCAATCTAAGGAGACTGAAGGCCCACACTAAGACTTTAAATCATCTTGTCTGGGAGCTGCTCTATGCTGATGACGCCGCCCTTGTTGCACACACAGAAGCAGCTCTGCAACATTTAACATCCTGCTTTGCAGACGTGCCGAGCTGTTTGGGCTGGAAGTCAGCTTAAAGAAGACAGAAGTTCTCTATCAACCGGCACCACAGGAAGTCTTCCATCATCCCCATATCACCATTGGTGAATCAGAGCTCAAATAAGTTCAGCAGTTTAATTACCTAGTTAGCCTCATCTCCTCGGATGGCAAGATTGACAGAGACAAAGACAAGAGGCTAGCAAAGGCATATAGTGCTTTTGGAANGGAGCCCCAAAGAGAAGATACAAGGACTCCCTGAAACAACATCTCAGCCTTGGCCATATTGATCTTCATAGCTGGTCTACTCTGGCCTCCAATCGGGAGGCCTGAAGACACACCATCTGTAACGCTGCAGATGCTTTTGAGAAAGCACGCAGGATCACCCTTGAGGAGAAAAGACAATGCAGAAAGAATCGTGCCTTGCAGAACACACCATCTAAGGAGTCTTTCTGCTGTTCCTTCTGCAACCACTCATGCCTATCTTGTATTGGCCTTTTTAGCCACCAACGTGCTTGCAAGAAATGTGGGTAGAGCCCTTCCTAAATCTTCATTCGCGAAGCCTAGCCATGAAATGAATGAATGAATGAATGAATTTTAGGAAAGTTATTTTTGTGCACACATATACTTTAGTGGTAAGAAAGGAAACAGTAATTGCTGAAGTATGTTAAACAGAACAGTGAGCAGAGGAGTCGCTTTGATCTTGAAACAGGCTTTAGGACATGTTAAAGATGTCGCTTGATATTAGAGATGAGATGTGTAAATCTAGGAAACCTCTGAAAGCTACATATCTTCTTGTAAGACTTATTGCTCAGGGTGGAAAGTCCTACAGAAGTACCTCATGTTAAGTTAATATATAGGTTTCTAATGTACTTTTAAGCTACTTCTATTGTTAATAGAAGTTGATGGATTTAAACATTATAATTTGATACAGTACAGTGCAGTAAATGCGTACCATATAGTAATTCAGGTGTCACTTATGTCTACATAATCACTATCCCTTCAATGCAGAAGTAGAGAGAGAAGGGAAATTTGCAGTGCTTGGTTATAGGTGTTAAAGATGGAGCAGAGGCAATGAGACATTGCTCATATTTTGACTAGTGACAGCCTCAAGATTTTCCATCTGCTTAATATATAGTGTTTCTTCAGGACCACACTCTGCTGTCTTCCATCTATTTTCATAATTCTGCTCACTCCCTACACATCCATCAATCATTCCTCTGTGACTGATTTTCCATATTTTCCCTTCTCCCACACCACATGCTCATAGTGAAAACTTCTTGTAACAAAAGCAGCAGTGTTTGTCGATTGTGAGACTGCAGTTTCTGCTGCAAGTTCCAGTGACAAATTGGCATCTTGTGACTTCTAATAAGTGATATCTGATTAATTGACGGATTCTCTTAGCTAGTAGGCAGGATGGCTCTTTGCATTTTCAAGAGAGCCTTGAAACAGAAAATGTATACAATGAAAATTGAGATTTCTTTCTGCAGACATTTAAGGTTAGCTTTATACTTGAGAGGGGCCACAAGTTAGACAAGCTTTATAATTTTAGCAAGGATAATAGCAGTGCAGTCTGCAATTTTGGTGCAGTAAGTCCATTTTATACCTTATTCTGGGCATATTTCAGAATCCATAGCAGAAAAAGTTTAATCCTGGGGAACCTTGGATTCCTATTTACATGTACAGATTATATTTCATAAAGGTTAGGCCCACAGTGGAGCAGCTAACCCTACTGCTAGTGTATTGTCACAGAGCAAACGAGTAGCATACATGGTACAGCTAGCTCTTTGGAAGAATAGCATCATCTTTTTCCCGAGTTATGCCATTCTTCTTCCAAAGAGCTAAAAATATAGTTGCTTCTCCCATTAGCTAGTATATGTGCTATGTAAAAGAGGGGGGGAGCTGGCATGCCCACATATTGTGCATTTGGGGGTTTATTACTTGGTTTGGCATTAGACAACAAATAGCAATTTATAGACCAACAAAGGCATAATCCTTCTTGTTATATATAATATATATATACAGTAATTACTTATTCATTCTGCATAAGCATGCAGAAACACTTTTTCCAACAGTCATTTTTCAACAAGCCCATTTTAATTATCAGTTGTCATTCAATAATTAAGTTAGCTGAGTCCTTGGGCTCAGTAGCTCAGTTGGATTGACCGTGTTAGCATAGTCTGCCTGCCTAGAAAAGAATGTGAGCAAAATTCTTTTAAAAGACTTCTGTGACCGTGCAAAACAAAAGGAGGGGTTTTCTAGCTTCCATGGTTTGTTTTCTGTTACATCACCATAACAGAATCTGAAGATTCGTTGATTCAAAGATATTCCTGAAGTCAAAAGGAATCATTTACCACTTCTGTTTGGAAAAACTACCTTTAAAAGGTACTAGGCTGCAAACAAGCAGTAAAATGCTCTGAGAAGTATAACCTCCTATTGTACTGTCTGCTACCCACAAACACTTTGCTGAAATCCTCTCTTTTTCAAAAGTTGTCTTGCTTTGTACCTTTAAAATTATCAACAGTTGGAAAAGTCTTGTTAAATCTGAATGAACTCCTGTTTTTCTTTAGACTTAACAGTGTTTCAGATACTGATTAAAAAGGCAACTCTGCCTTTATTCCTGAACTCGGTAAGAAATATTATGGAAAATTGCGTTAACTCTTGCAAATCCCTCTACAACTATAAAAGTACAAATGAGATCGTCCCTGCTGTTTCAGTCAGGCCTATGAACCTCAGAGCAATAGGATATTTATAAGAAAATTCCAGACATAGCAGTGGTGCTGTGATCCATATGACCCAAAGTTTCCAGTCTTTGTCTATCCTCCTGTCTTTAAGGAAAAACAGAGGGGCATAAAATGAAAACTTGGAAGATCACAAATCATTGTTATGACTCATTATAATGAATGATTTGTGCATTACTTTATGGAGTAGTTAGGTTGAGTTTGGGGGAAAAAAAGAATCCTTCCATTTTAATTTTCACCACTATATGCCAATTTTCAAGAAGCTATCTTTCCTAAAATAACAACTTTCTTTTTTCCACGCTGTCCTGGGTAACTAGTGAGTTTTTTCAGCTGGAAGAGTGTGTTGTGATATAAAGGTGCAGCCTTGCACGGCTGTTGTCAAAGCCTGTTTCCATTACAGCATTAAGTCTTATTTTCTGGTGTTTAAAACTGGGCTGTAAAATACTTGAAGTTGAATTCTGATAGTTTTCAAAATGTATTTACAAATTTAAAAAGTAATCTCATTGGGTGGGGCTTCATACTTCTGCAAAACAAAATGTATTTTGTCAGCTTTGTAGCAACTGTGATTCATAGTTTTGGATACTCAAAATAAGTCTTCTGACCACAGCATACAACCTGGGTTCTGTATTCCTCTGAATTTTGGGGTTTTTTATTATTAACTATTAATAGTATTAGAGTTATTACAAAAATAGAAATAAATCTACTGAAGTCTGTAAATAGCTGCGGGTTTTTTACTGCATTGGATTTGTGAAAACTCATCTTTTTATTTTTGCAATATCTTCATATGATGAATTAATAGTTTAAATAATTAATTAATTAATATTAATTAATATATTCCCAGGTGTCAAAGGTTTCTTTTCACTTCCTAGAATAAATTTTAATATTATGAAAAAATTTGCTGAAAGTGTGGTTAGGTATCTGTGGACTCTGAAAGACACAGGCAAGCTACCATTTCAACACACAGCAAATCTGCCTTCAAAGTTAAGGGTTTACAGTTTTGTTTTGCTTTTTGCAGAGGAAAGTGCACTATTTCAGACAGATTTTCAGATATTACAGAAAACAAGACTGTTCCAATATTTTACAAGTTTCACTTTAACTCACTACAGCAGAGAAAGTCATAGTGCTTCAGAAGAAAATTCATCCTTAACTTGCCTTGTTATGCCCTACTGTATGTTAAGAATTGCTGAGGTTGCTCAGCACTGGCTGATAATGAATTCCATATAAGCTGTAATATGGGGCACAGCTGGGTGGGTTAGAGTTGAGTTTCAGTCTTTAACTCAGAATTTCCTCATTTTACTAGTTTCATTTCAAAAGGTAATGCTACTTTAAGGGTGTACATTTTCTGTCACTTGGCCGTACAATTTAATAGAAAAAAGTCATTTTTACATGGAAGCAGCATATGCATAGTAGATAATGTCCGTGTCATGTATATTAGCTATTAGTATTTTAAATTATTTATCTGTTAATAAGAAAGGGCATGTGTGTAAAGGTTTTCAAATGCAGGGCTTTCAGCTGTACTTTTCAGTAGAGTAAGTCTGGTTGTATCCCTTCCAGTAAATCTCAGCCACAATACATTAATGAAATTGTTTCCCTTTTAAATATTTTCCAGCACAATCATAGAAGGTTGGGTGAACACTCAAAACTAGCACTTCTTTCAGCAACTCACAATTTGATTTTGGCTATTTTCCACTGAAAATGAGTTTAGATTTCTGTATTTGACCATTTCTTTCCTTTGGGAGAAAAGATATTTTTGGTTATCTTTCCTACTCTGACCGTAGGGAGCAAGTGTAATGTGTATTTCGTTGTGGTTTGCAAATTTTTGGTGCTAAATCATTATAATAAAAAAAATATTCAGAATACACTAAGCTATGATGGGATTGATCTCATCAAAGAATTTGTAATGCTAATGAATACTGAAAAGTATTGAACAACCCTCCAAAAAGTCCTCCCTCAAAATCTTCTTGCCAGAAGGCCACAATTATTTTCTTGCCTTCTCAGAAAGAAAAATGCAGTGTGGTTACCTTAGGGGACACAGAAATGAAAGCTTCGCCGAGCAAACTATGTAGAAGTACTTGGCGATTTCTATAGGAATTGTTGAAGAAAAAAGTTACTTTTTCCTCTGGGATATAGATCTTAAATACATTTTCCTAAATGAAAAGTGTTTTAGAACAATGCTTACTGTTTGTATTTCAGGTTTTTTCCAGTAATGACCAATAGTTATTACTCATTTAAAGCTTTCCTGTGGCTTATCAGATACATGTTCTCTTTTGCAAAACTGCATTAAGATTTGCCTTTGCATCTTTCTGAAGTAATAGAGAGTACACTTACTTTTTAAAGGCAGCAAAAATATTCCCCTAATCTGGTATCATTTAAGTGGTGGATGAAATGTTTATACTTAACATTTTAATTTTCCAAAGGCTTTAATTTGCAGAGTAATGGATTCGTCATCATAATAATGTCACAGGACACATCAATGGCCTTGTGGGGTTAGACTAAAGGCCCATCTAGTCCAGAAGAGAGAGGGCAAGAGAGGATATACATTTTTGTAATAGACATTAAACTGAGATAAGAAACTGGACTGTTTTTAAACAGGCACAAGTTACACACTGAAATCAGCCAAACCACATTCTCATTTTTCCCTGAATCGAGACAGCATACTGGGGCCTTCATATGATATAATCTAATATCTGGGTTTTAGTGAAATTTCTTCTAGTCATTAGTTTATATTCCTCATCACTTTGTCTGTTGTTTCTCTATAAGCTCTTTTGAAGGAAAACATACAAGACTTTATCCAAAACTAATGAAAACCAGATTTCTTCTATTGGTTTGTTAGGCCATCAGCAGCTACTCATATTCAAAATCATAAAAATAACTTTGTCATCTCTTACAATTTGAAATTATTTCTTTTGATGTCATTTTTAGTGATTTGCCCAGATTAGATAAGGGGGAAAACAATCCATAGCTTTTGGGATGGATTTTGGTTTTTGTTTTTTGTGTTTTTTTCACTTGGGAAATAAAGATTACAAGAGGTTTCAGAAATAAACTATCATTGTAAAAAACAAAATGCTATTTTTACCGTTACTGATTTCTGCAGATTCTTTCACCAGCATAACTAACTACTTCATACACATGAAGATTTAGACAAAAACCACAAGCAATGTTTAAACTTACCAATTACTTTTACAGTAGGCAGTTCCTAGCCAATCTTATCTTCATAAGATTGTTAAGATCACACATATGGTAGGATCTTTCACACAAAATATTGTGTGATCTTTCATATCCAACTGTACCTTTATGATCATCACTGTCATCTTGCCTTGTGTACAGAAGTTGTATCCAGGCAGCCAAAGCAAAGTTTCAAGGACAGAATTGTACATTCAAGGTACTCACGACACTTGCAGAGGGGCCAGCAGAGCCGTTCCTGCTCTGGCAGGACTTGTAGATAGGCTCTTCATGCAGAACATTCGAGTCATTTCTAAAGGGCAATAAAAATCTCTGCTGTTTAGAGGCCCATAACTGAGAGGAAAGGTTGGTGCTTTGTGAAGAGCTCATTGAAGCTGCCAGTTGTACCTGAGACCTCAGAAACACAAGAGCGAGGACACCAGCTCAGAACCTCATTTCTAGTTTCACCTTGCTGTGAAACATGCAAGTGTTATCATTTTCATCCTTGAAGGGGACTTGCACAACATCATATCTGTTGCACAGCATGAGTATGTATGATGTTTCTCTGACAAGCTTTTACTGTGGAATGAAAAATGGTACTTTTCACTAAATCTTTTGTTGTTATTGTTTTGAACTCTCCATCCACACTCTCACACTCACTCATTGATGGACACAGGTTATTAAAAATATTCATGGTTTTAATTCAGTTTCTGTTGTATTTCTTTCTCAGAAAGGCATTAACTTTTTGCATGTAACTGCTATGACTATTTATTTTTGTTGCTCATTTAGAAAATTACTAGAGTGAATTTGCATTAAACAGTTACAGTATTTTATTTGACCTGCTTCTGGCAAAGTTTATTTTTGCTAAATATTCTCTTCTAAAACTGCATGTAAAGGAAAACTTCGTTCTGACATTATAGCTACTGCATGTTTGTTCTATGCACATAATGGAAAAATTACTGCAGGAGAAAAAATAGTTCTTCATTAGTAGTTGAAAAAATACATCTTTCATTTCTAAAACACTTTATTACACTCTTGGTATATATAGTACTGCTTTCTTTTTCCCATTGATATTTTTGATGAAATTATTTGCTGCTTAGCTTGAGTACAACAGCAAGAGATAGAGGAAAGACATCTATAAAAGGAATAAGACATACAGGAAAGATTAAGTCATTTTTCTGATTAGTGTACTTTTTTCTGGTCTAAGAATTGGACTCACATTCAGAGAACTGACTAGGAGTACCAATGAAACACTTAAGCTGTTTTGTCCATTTAGAATTTTGCTGTTTATCTGGCCAATTAATGCAGGGGGAATTTCAGGGGAAATATTTTCAGAAAACTGTGAGCTCTGAGTAAGACACAGATGGGAAGTTCTCATCATTGAGGCTGAAAGAAGTTAGACCAATTGTTTTATGATGATTTAGATAAATTGCTTTTAGCTAACCTAAAGGGAGTTGGCAACCTATGATGATCGCATTGGATTCAAATTTTGATCACATTATCTAGTTTATTCCATCTAAATTCTGCTGTAAATTGCTAAATCTGTTGTAGATCTAACTCTTACTGTGAACTTACTTATACAGAAGTAAGTGTTTGCTTCTTTCTTACCCCCTCATAATGTTCCCTTCATTTGACCTATTTATATGTCATGGAAGTTTCTGAGTTGTTTGGTTTTTCTTTTTGTTAGAGGTAAAATACAAATTGATGGATAAGCAATCAGTTAGGGAAAGGACAGAAGAACATAACAGAATTGCAATAGGGCAGATGTCAGACATGGAATGGAGAAATTTATGAGTTCCAGTGTTTGATAAACACTTTGGTAAATGTGAGCATTCATCCAGTTTGTGTTAGGTAATTTTTTTATTTGACCTCCATACCTGGTAGTTGATGTTCTTACTCATATAAAAGCTATCTCTGCAGAGAATTTTGAATTTTCAGGGTATCTTTACAATTATTTCCATTATTACTATTCCTTTCTTTCTTCTTTTTGAGAAAAAATATTCCTCCAAAGTCATATAGGTAAATAAAATAGCAAGCGTCATGAATTCCAACAAAAAGTAATTGATTTAGATTAGTTTCGAAATAATTTGGGTAATACTTCTCTATCCATGATTCTGTTTTATTCCTTGTGAATTAGGCATGAACTGTAAGGAAAATTTAAAGATTAGATGGAGGCAAATCTATGCCTACTATGAATAGTGCTCGGAATAAGTTCTGTTCTTTTTCTGGTTTTTGCATTTCTACATTATTGTATTCTTATATGTATTTTACAGTTAAATAATCATGATAGCAGTGCTATAATACTTAAAATATGAGTCCTGCATTAGCAAAATTTATATCTTTGGCTTAAAATAATTAGGTTTTTTGTTTTGAAATCTAATACTCAGTTCTTCAACAGCTCATATGATTTACTGTTAAAATAAGTGCCAGAATTATACTCTCAATTTAGTTATTATTCTGTAAGTTACATAAGCAACTCAAAGAACTTGAGCCAAAAAGTGAAATAAATTTTATTATCAAGGTCCTTTTTGCAGTGCAAAGTTTTGCATGAAATGTAAGCATCAGCAGATAGCACTAACTAGTACTAACACCTGAATAAATGTTTAAGTTAGCAAATCAAAATCTTTTTAAATTATAATGCAGTTACTTTTTATTTTAGGCATGTGAACTGTTAAATAATCTGTATTTACATGAACTGTTAAATAATCTATATTTATATAAAGCTTCAGACTATACATTTTTTGTCAACTTATGCTGGTAGTGGTAGTTACAACTAGGGGTGTCTGGAATTACTGAAAGTGCAAAAAAGCTATATATGTTGCTTTCAGTTTTACATTTATTTCAAATTGTTTAGAATTTAACATTGCACAGATAGGTTGATTTGTTTCATTGTTATACCATGTAACTCTATAGTATCTAAACACCTCAGTACCTGAGGATATTTGCTTTTGTACTGCATAAGTCCTAGTCATGGAGGGAAATGTTAGGAACTTTATTCAAAATAGAGTAGAACGTCTGATAAAATTCCAGCAAGACGTGAAGGGAAGGAAAGTACAGCCAAGGCTGCCACTTGTTGGCAACCACTGCAACATGGTATAAAGCCTGGTTCTCTGAGTCAGTGTTTTTCTTTCCCTCTGAACTTTGTGGTTGAGGAACTACTGAGCAGCACTGCATAAAAGCACCAAGAAAGTCTGGAATTTACACATGGGAGTATATAGTCTTTGCAAACCCAGTGGCAAGAATTAGGTGAATCTAGTCTGCTCCACATCAGATTGTGGTTGTCCTACATAGCTGGGATTTAACTGCTCACTGTCTACTTGAATCTAGATATGAAAATACTGTTTTATTCTTTGTAGATTTTAAGATGACTAAAACAATTTCAGCAAGTGTTAGACATCTTTCTGCAGCTCAGATCAGTAGATAAAAAGGGGAGGATTGCTATGTAAAGTTGTGATGAACAGACTTTAAATATCCAGATACTATAGTGGCAGACATCCACAGGACATGGATGAGGTGTTTAGCAAGCGTGAACAAAAAAATGTAGCAACTGATAGAGAGGCAGAGAGAAAGAATGCTGCTTTTTCTTTTTTTTTTTTTTTTTTGAGGAAGTACACACAGTTACTCGTACTATAGATACCATGTTGGAAAAGACTGCTTAGAGGACTTTTGCAATAGGAAAGGGAGCAGGAAAGCATCCTGTGGACTGAGGATTTTCTAAAACTCAGACAAAAATACTGGCCATTGTAAAACCAACAAGAGCTGTGAGTTAGGCATTGGAAACAGATATGTGTGTTTATGTAGAGTCATTGCTCCACAATATGACGTATCACTTATTAAATGGCAAGTGGTTGGGAGAACTGGTGAAAGGACTCAAGCGTCTTCTGCATTGTGGAATTTCAGGCTGAGCCCATTTGAGAGTTATTGATCAAGGATTGTTATAATAATTAAAATGCTCTCTCTTTTGCTACTAAAATAAGAATAATTTGGGTTTATTCAATTCACAAGTAGCAGTTGCTGTGCTGATTAGTGTGGATAAGTTAAAATATTTGTATGGTTTTAGATCATTTAGAGTTTTCAATGGAGATATTGCCTTTTGAACAGACCTCAAAAACTCAGATGGTTTTATACGATTTCCACTTTTTGAGATCCCAACAATGTACCGTCTGGGTTGAACAAGAAAGGGCACAGATGTTCTTTTCTTAAACAGTATTAGGACCCTTTTGTACCAGACAAAGCTACTGAAAAGGTCCTGTACAGTCAAAGAGGGCATAAAAGACCAGGCTTGATGGTGTGCTGCTACAGGCCAGAAAGGGAGATTGTGAGGTCCCCCACTGTATGGGAACTGCAGGAGAAGCCAAGAAGGCAACAGTGGGTGCCAGAGGTGATCCCAGGTAACCTGGGGACTAAAGTGCCTCCCATGGTTCTGTCAGCATTCACAGGGTGGGAGCACCTGATACCACAGCATTTTGGTCAGATAGCCAACAGGCAGGAAAATAAGAGGGGAGAAAAGTTAGCCTGATGACTATTTTTAGAGTGATAAAGCTGTTGGTAAATTCCTAACATGCTGGGGTGTCCAGTGACTTCTGATACTTGTTGTATGCTGGTAGGAGTAGCAGATTGTTCATCCCAACCCTGGAAAAGCCTCTCTGCCCCTATGGCAAGCATGTCTCTGAACACTGCACATTCTTTTTTCCAGACTTCAAAATAATAAATTAGATCAGAAGTTAATGCACTGATTATAGGAGAATTCATCTTTTTTTGTTCTAGAAAAGCTAACAACACACAAGGCAGGCATCCAGCTTTCAAAAAATGCATGAAGTTCAGTGGTTTTATAATGCTTTTAGAAAGGAATGGATTTTAAGCAGAGAAAGCCATTATGTATCAGCAAGTTGTGTTCATTCTTCTAACAATCATTAAAAACAGGCCAGTTTTTTTTTTGAAGTGAATGCTTTCACTCTTCTGTATTATTAAGATTACTAATACAGACTGCTGCTGCTCCCAGAAAAACAAACATACATTTTTTTTCAGCTCTTCCCTGAACTTCTTATAACAAGTGCTGTTGATCAATTAGCTAGTTTATTAAAAAGTTACACAGGATTTTATTGAGGCAAGCAATCCTGAATGAAAGAACCCAATTTGCAGATCTAGGTTGAAGCACATAATTGGCATGTATTTTAGGATCACTGTTAAAGCTATAAAAAAGGTTTACTAGGGAAGGAATGGATCCAAAAACCCTAAAGGAAGGAATATGTTATTTGTGTGTCTCAGTGTTACAAATGGACTTCTTTAATACTAAGGTCTTCTACATTAAAACAAGAAAATGAAATAAATGTAAACCTCCTTCTATTTACCTTCTTTAGCAAGAAGTTATCCTTCATTTGATACATATAAATTACATATGGTATTATTACATTTCTTCCATTATGGTTTTCATTTTTGCTATCAAAGATGTGTTTTTATTAAATCATTTAAATTTAATTGAGAATGTACAGAGTGTTTTAACTGTAAAACAAAATTATATAAGTATGTTCACCTCGTTGCTGAGATCCACAGTGAGTCTGGGATTATGGGTCTGGTTCTACAAAGAGTTGTGGACGCATAACTTAGTGGGGAACTTTACACACATGTTAGTAGGACATGCTGGAGCATTTGCTGGGTGAAAGAGAGGTAAGGTACATTATTTGGAGGAAGTTTTAGAAACAGTGATGCTTTGTTCTGAGTTTACAAGCAGGCCAAATCCTGAAACTTGAGGAAAAGAGTGTGGGTTAAGAAAGCTTTTTTTTTTTTAAATACCTAGAAAAAGTCATTTACTGATGAATTTTTGCCAGATTTCTTAAAGCAAAAGGAAACTATTTTTGAACTGAGACTTATAAATAATCAATACTTAAATATATTAAAATATGCATAGAATCTACTTTCTATTGTAATTTTGATTGCTTGATTGCCACAATGTAAAAGCTTCTGTAGCTGATATTACTGTTGGACCCTGTGTGATGGCATTAAGGCATTTTTTTTCAGCTATTAGCATTCCTAAGGGATCTTTTCAGACAAAATGTTATGCATCAGCTCTTATTTGAGTGTAAGCCTATTGAATAGCATTCTTCTCTCTGCCAACTTGGCAGCAAGTTTTCATGCTAATAAAAGAGGTTACCCCAGATAGAGATCCCAGATGTGCCTGAACTACTTTTATTAGGACTATGGAGGGGCTCAGTGTTTCCTTCTAACTGTTTTCAAAAAAAGGTGTGTGCTTGCCTTCATAATTGCCCAAAGAATTGTATTACATCACTGGAAATTTTTTCCCCAAAGTGAATAAAATGTTAGATGTGTTAACACAGAACACAGCTTAGGAAATACTGATGTTCAAAACAATGCCTTTTGCCACAGAATAAACCTCAATTTGACTCTACTGAATTCTGTTGAGAGAGAAGAGAATATTGCTATTTAACTTTGTGTTAAAGATACTTTTGTTTGTTACATATAAATGAGATTCAGTATCATGATTAGAATAAGTAACAATACATGTTTCTCAGAACAGCAATATACCTGTGGCATATGACATTAAACTATAGCTTCAGTTATTCCTTGAAACTGTTGAACACTGTTATGTAGAATTATTATTGTACTTAGTGATAAAGCCAACTTAATAATTGCCTGCTATAGGGCCATTGTAGACTGGAATTGCTAACATAAATATTCTTTTTTTTTTTTGAGTGTTATATAGTAATTAGCAGTTTAAAAATAAGTTTTATTGTGAAAAATGTGTTCAAAATTTGTCCATACTATTTAATTGAATGTGGTGGCTGCAGTTTTAAAATTGCAAGAAATGGGGCAATCTAATTGAGATACTTAGTAAAATAATGTAGTTCGTTAAACTCACTGTTGCTATCTGTAAATAATAAATTATAAGATGTTTGCACTTAAATCATAATCTGGATTTTCCTTTCACGGCCACAGGCTTCCTGTTGAAATTTTATTGTTGTCAAAATGTAAATAGAGAAACAAGGTTTTAATTAAAATAATTCATTGCTTGCTTTTATTGTTCATAGTATTATTAAATTATGAAAAACTGAATAATGCTTTCATTTCTGGTCATGTTTCTAGTTGATTTTTATTGTAATTGTGTGGGATATAAAAAGAAGGAAACTGCACAGTGGATTTATTTCATAGTGAAACACATGACAGTATTCCATTTCAGATTTGCAAAACCAGGATTTGACTCAAAGATTCCCATTAGTTTCAATGGGCTTTGGATCAGGCACAGGGTTAACAGCTTATTTTTCAAACAACTAGAAAGAGGTGTAAATGTCAAAGGTGATAGCTGTACTGTGAGTTCCATAAACTACAAAAAAGTAACTACTAAAGCTCTATTTTTCCTTAGTTTAACAGTGTTAATAAGTAGATCAGGAACAGTACATAATAATGAATCAGATACATTAAAAACAAACAAAAAAACCCACAAAAAAACCCTACACACCTTTAAAACTCCTTTTGTATAGTAATTGCAAAGTTAAAAGTGACTTAAAATCCCTCACTTCTCATGCTGTGATGTAAATTGTATTTTTTTAGGTTCCAAATTCAAAGAGCGAAAACTGATCCAGCCAGTTACAGGAGCCTGGGGGACTGTTTTAGGACTATTTTCCAACGAGAAGGGTAAGAGTATATGTTTTTAGAATTGTCAATTTTATGTGACCTTTTTTAATCACCCATTTTCCAGACATTAGATCCTCTCTATATTCCACTCTTTTTTGCAATTGCAAGAATTTGGCAAACATATAGTCTTACATAACAAGCATAATTTGAGAGGGCTTAGCGTTACTTACATTCACAGTACCAAATTTTGCTATTGAGGATATGTTTAAAGAAGAGAAAGCCCAGCTGTGTAGAGACACTGGGATAAATACTGCTTCTATACTGGGAGCAGGGTAGCCACATCAGTGTAGTGCAGTATCTTATCTAGGCTCTTATATCTTGTCCTGGTTTTCTGAACTAGCTCAATCTCAGCCATTACTGGTTTAATGAACTACTTGTTTCCAAGCTTTGATGAACTGACATTCCCAGTTAGCTATGATAGACAATGTTCCCAGGACCTGTGTGAGCAAAATTCCACAGCTTTTCAATCTGACAGAATATGGAAAAGGTTTTATGGTCGTTAGTCCCTTGAATTGTACTGGCTTCAGAAGGTACCACTTCTCTGAGCCTGAGCTCCTCTAAGGGACTTGGTCTGTGATCCAGAAATGCATTTAAATACATGCTTAATTTTATGAGCAGTCCAGTTAAAGCTAGTGAATGTAACAGGACTGATCATATGCTTGAAGTTAAGCCTGTTATCCACAGGAGCTCTTTGGGAGCTAGCCTTTAATCAAGGTAACTCTAGTAAATCTCAGGTTTGAGTAGCTAGCAGGCTTTCCACGATAATTTTGTAAATACAATAGCAACCCATTTTTTACCCATATATTCATTAAAATGAACCTGTTCTTGTACATAGTGGCATAGATAGCATGCATGAAAGCAGCATAGGTGCAGGAAGCAATGACTGCTTGTCCCCAAGCTGTACTGGAAAAACAAAGGTAAAACAAACACTGAAAACGAAGAGCAAGAACAGTTTTGGGTTTGGCACAAGCTTTATCTAAGCTAGTCTACATAAGTGGGTAGATACAGAACTTGATGTTTTGAATTGCTAAAGTAGAGAGATGTAGGGAAGTTTTGTTAAGGTGTTGAGAGAGGAAGCTGTCACATTAGCCTTTGTCACTGGTAAATTCATTTTTCTTGAAAGACTTATGTCATGTATTATCACTACAAGGCATTTAAAAGCTTTAAAGCTAAAAAGGTTTTACAAAAATGATAATTTCTGGCTTCTGGAGTTTTCTAAGCTGAGTATATGTTAATTTTTATTGCTTCCTAAAAGAAAACTGGTTTTGCAATAGTTTTTGCATTCCCACCTGTGCAAATTTGAAGCATGGTGATTATGACACTTGTGAGGGAAGTGAGAGTGAAGTATGACTGTCAAATATTTTAGTTAGTGGAAACCTTGAATCCTGATAATCCTCTCCTAGGGTGACCACAAAAATATGCAGAAGAGAGCACCAATAAAAGTCTTCACTTTTAGATACCAAATAAACAAAAACAATTAATGAGTTGTTCTGATTCAGGTGTCTAAAGCTGGGAGAAGGATGTAAGAAGTTCTTTCATTCCCTGTGTTTATTTCATATTGGAAATATGAAATACTCCTGTCAGTGTGTGGCATTTTTAGACTGATTTTCTGAACTATCTAATTCAGTGTACATTGACTATAAAGAGTCCAGACATCTCTCTCCAGATTCAGAATTCCCTGCTGGCATATGTGATTTTATGTGAAGTTGAGTACAAAACAAACTAATTAAATAAAGAAACATACCAATATTATGAATAGCCTGTTCCTGAAAATGTTAACATTTAGGAATAGTGTTTATGCTTATTTGCACTTTTATTTTTAATAGTAGCAACAGTGATAAGCTAGAATGTCAGAGTCCAGTTCAGACAGGACACTTCCTAATGCCTTAATTTTTTTGACCTTCTTCTGTTGAGGATCAGTATGTAGAATCAGCCTAGAAAATACTTATTTTTATGAATACATATACAAATGTTTCATTTGCTGCAATGTCTCTTACTGAAATTACACAGTATTATGTTACTCCAGTGTCACGGTAGTAATCTGATGATTTTATGGAAATCTTCTTCATCACAATTAAAGGCCAGGATTTCTTTAACCATTCCTCTGATTTTCTCCTCATTATAATGAGAAGGATAAAGGAAATTTTTGCAGTCTAACCACTAATAGAACACTGTCCTTCTCTAAGAATGTGAAGACTCCTTTATCTTCACAAACTACTAGAAATCTCTTAAAAACAAAGGAAAAAGAAAAAAAAGACTGTTCTAGAAAATCTTCCTTCCCCCAAACTTTGAGCAGCTCTTTAGATGGAAATAAATTTTCACCACAGGGAATTAAATTCTTCAAAGAAAGATCCATCCCTTGAACTCTTTTCTTGTCTTACAAGAAAATGGGAGCCACAAAACATAAAATTTAATTGAGACTCACTAAAGGAAGGCTCAGTCAAGCAAAGCAGTAAAGGTCACATAGCTTTCTATTAAAGGGAGGCAGGAGTATTAACTTAAGGGCTTTTGTGAATTTGTGTTGGGAGCATCCAGTTGCATGGGGGCTGCAGCAATGTAAATCCTCTCAGGTGGTGAGCAACCTCTGCTCAGCTGGATTCACTATGAGCCGTGTGCCCGAGCTTCTCTGGTTTCGCTTATGAGATGATGCATGAATTGACAGATCTTTGACAGCAGAGGTAAACCCACCAGGAGCATATCTGTTTATTGAGGAGTGACAGCTTTATAGCCAACATAAAAATAATCTGATGTTTATTGGGGAAAATGTTTGGATACAGGATTAACTGAAACAATTAATAGAGAAAACTTTTTGTTCTTTTTAGATCATACAGCTGAGAGTTTAGATTATGTTAAATGGCTGATGTTTGTATTATTGTCATCTTTATTGCATTTGTATTCACTCAATTTTCTTTGAGTATAACTTAGGTTTGAATATGAAATGTAAGAATAAACCAACAGACTAGCTGAATGTATATGTTGCATTTATATTAAAGACACATGGTGTTGTGTCTCATATTAAGAATGGAAAATTATGCCCATCTGTACTGTCTTAATTTGGAGTTACAGCATTAAAATGATGGATGCTTTTATTTCCAGTCTGTAAACAACTTTGTTCTTATAAACTTGGATTTTCATGGGCTCATAATTTTAACAGTAAATGTTCTGGTTTGCAGTTGGCCTTTTTGCTAGGCACTCGATCAAGAAGCCTGTTACTTTCTCATTCATTGATCTACTTGCCTGAAATAGAAGGGGTAGTAGTGTACTGGTTTCCAGTTTTATAACTCTGCTCTTGAATAAGTTACAGTTTAAATGCTCTTTACCCTTCTTAGAACTAATGGACCTGGGAAAATGCAAAACACAATTGTCATTGATTATTTGAGATTTCATTACTTATACTGAGTTATTTGATTATTTATGTTCAGTTTGGTTTGGGAAGTAGCAATTACCTCCATGTTTACACAGCCCAATAGCTTTATAACTATTCCTGTCTTTTTCTCAGCACCACCTTACTGCTCTCTTGTACCTGTAATTGTCTGTATGACAACACACCTTTTTTTTTAATAAGTGACATCTTGACTCATACATTAGTATGAGAGGTTATAAAGCTGCACAAAACTTGTCAGCTATGGGTGGAGTAGGTGGGAGAACAGCCAAGACTAGGCAGGAGCTGGATGAATGTGGAGTCGTCAGCTAACATGCAGAAGCTGGAAAGTTGCTGGTTTAAGTGCTATCATCAATGGTTCAGCAGTTAGGGAATTTGCTAGCACTCTCCATTGTCGTGCCTCTATCCATTGTCTGTCTGCTGTGCTAACAAGTGAGAGACTGCAGCAGTGCTCTTGAGGCCTGGCTCTCTCAGCTGGCTGCAGATGATGCTCTGCTGCTTCTAATTGCCAACAGGTCAGGGAAGGAGACTTGCATGATTGCCAGCCCTGCAGGCAAGCACCGGCCTCTGGCACTCACCAGCAACAATCACTAACCATTCCTAGGGCCCAGCTGGATGTGTGCTCTTCCAGATGGGCTGAGGAAACCTATCAAAAGACTGCCAAGTAAATGTTACATAGGACACAAATACTTGGCTGCCCTGCACCTGAATCCTTCAATGAAATTGCCAACCAGGGAAGTGTGACATAGTCGGTCATGCCAAAAAATCCCTTTTCCCAGTGAGCAGATATGAAGCGAAGATTCATTTCCACTTACTAGAGGCATAAATTGCTGTGGTATCAAAAGACCAAACATTAGCCTCTGGCTTAAGTACTCTGAGGCAAGCAGAATCAGTAGATTCAGATGTTAAGATGGCAGAGCTTTGTCTCTTTCAGTCCCTCTGCAGACAAGCCACCACGCTCCCCAGTGTGTGCCTTGCAGTTTGGAAGATAGGATTCATGTGGCCCTGTTGAATGGGGCTCACAGATCTACAGTGGAAGGAAAAAAAGATGCCTTAGTACACAGTTTAGGAGCTCTATGATAAGAGAATTTCAGAATCACTTCTGGGCAATTTGCAGGTGTTCCTTCTTCATAATCCATGACAAATACGGAGTAAAAGATTTGCTTTCGCTGTAACTTTTACTGTGTCACTTAGTCTCACTTTACTCCGTGTCTTACTCTACAGAGACCTATGTGCTATATCTGGTCTTACTGGTTTTAGTTTCATTTGATTATCTGTATTTTGTTTGGACTTGTGTCTTAAAACCATCATTTTTGTTCTTTTGCTGAGCTGTAAAGTTTGAGTCATAGTACAGCTTTGAGTAAAGTCATCATTAAGAGTGCCTTCAAGAAGAGGAAAACAGAAAATTTGACTGACAGAATTTTCCTAATAATTTACTTTAAGGTTGTGATTTATATTATGCTTACAAGGTTTTAGATCAAATATGGCCACAAAGGAGGCATCTTTTCTGTAGCTATATGAAGGTGACGTGCATTCTGCTTTCTTTTGTAAATAAATATTCAGATGTGATTATCCAATTTTGTCTCATTTCCCAGCAAAGAACAACAAAAATCTCACAAAGTTCTGAGGCCTTATTACAGTTCACAATACATGTACATATATATGTGTCTGCAGGCCTATTTATAAAATGTTCATGCATTCTCTCAGTCTCTAAGTAGATAAAAATTAACCAGTTCACAACATTTTGCAAAGAATCCCAAGAGACTGGGTGCTTTTGCAACACTAGTCAGTTATGAAACATAGATGGTACTTGTTCTTTTAACCTATAGTTCTCAAAGCAGTTCACAGAAGAAGGAAGTATCATTATCTCAACTGTACAGATAGGGATACTGAGGTGTAAAGTTCCAGGGAGTCCAGTGGATCTGGACTGGAACATGCACCAGGTGGTTCTCATGGAGCAGCTTGGTACCACGTCCTTTGCTGTATGCCCCATGATAGTATGTTAATATCAAAGCTCTGAAGAGCATGTGTGTTAGATGTAAAATTGCATCCTTTGATATGAGCTCCTAATTCAGAAAGGATCTGAAGACTTATCTGACAATCCATTTGGTGGAGTAGATTTTCTGAGGGCATACGTGGAGGTAGTGGCAGTTTCAAGCCTGAATCTGGATATCCTGACTACCAGGCTTGCACCACGTTCAGTTTGCTGCACTGTCTCCAGGTAGTCAGCAGTATTTAGTGATGGTACTGTCATGAGGTTTTCATCATCCTCTTAAGGCAGGAATTCTCTATTCCCGACTGGAGGTTCCCTACCCCCATCTTCATATGTTAACACTTGAAAACATGAGAAACAGCTCTGGAACGTGAAAAAATTCTATTCCCGGTTTTAAGTGTGTAGCTTTCTGAAATACAATGAGGTTGTACTGGTGTAATTAAGGGCAGTATTCAGTTAACCATATTTTTAGTACTGTTGGACACACATTTTGCTTGCAGAATTTGATCTGGTATATATGGCAACATAGTAAACAAGGACCTTCTTTTAGAGAATCACTTCTGAGAATCATATGCTTTAAAGATGAAACACATGCTTATTTATTTCCCTCAGGAACAGAACACAATAAAATCTTGTAAAACATATAAGCACCTTAGAAGTAAACAGTCCCAGCTTTAACTGACATTAGTCATTAATTTGCTAAGGCCATTGGAGGTACACCCATTTACACTGGGTGTCTGTTCTGTATTATCTAAAAGTCCAAGTTAATATTTTCATAATCAGATTATTTTAATCTTAAAGTTATGATTTCTTGAGTGTTTGTATTTTTTACCAATATAACATAACTAGAACTCGTTATAGTATTGATATGCATAGCAATAGCTCCTGCAGGAATTGGATGACTGCGTTATAAGACATTTATACTTGCAGTAGTAAGAAGATACCTACAAGAATTGTTTACAATCAATTTTTCTCTATCTACTCTAGCTAGCAGAACTTAAATTTCTAGGCCTTACAATTTTAACATTCAAGAATATTTTTTGTTTCACCACATTACGTTCCTGTTGGTTTCAAACATCTTGTTCAAATAGATCAATGTAATAATTATGCTTCTAAGAAACGTGCTTTTAGTCTAGTGTGTGGAAAATATCATACCCTGCTGTATCATCAGATTCTCTGAATGTGTTTATGTTCTCTGAATGTGAAGAACATAACTCAATTTAGTAGCCCAGGATAATGGCCATGAATTTCTCCTGCTTCAGTAATTGGTGCAGTGTGAAGGGCTGCAGTATTTCACAACAGTAACAGTCATATTCTCTAGTGCTTTAAGCAGAGGTTTGCACCTGGGGCCCTGATGGAGGCATTTTTGCCCAGTACCATTCACCCTGCTTGAGCCCTGAAACATCTCATGCCTTCAGATGCAGTCCTCACTGTGTTGAGCACAGGGTTGCTCCAACAGGCAGCTGAGATGCTGAGATGCCAAGAACTATCTAGAGTTAGAAAGCTGGGAAGAGCTTGCACATGGTGTAGCATACTTGTTCTTCTCCAGGGCTTCCCTGGCTCACCTAGGGCTCTATGAAAACATTCAGCGAGTGAGAAGCTTTCAAGTCAGGAACCAAGACCTCTCTGAGATTAGTAGCAGCCATGGCTGCACATACTTTGAGCATTACTCTTAAGGTGACGTGGCTAAATTAAGCTTAAGTCATACTTTGAGATCATGCTGCTTTTTGGGCATCTGTCCCTGCACAATTTATTTATTCTGAAATGGTATGTGTATATATTGCCATTAGAGTCTCTGGAATTGAAACCTGTGTTTAAAATGTGAGAAACTGATTCTAGCCCTGATGGAGAGGCAGGGGATCTCTCAAATCTTAGCCAGTGCAAACCTGTCATGCCCAGCTACAGGCAGATAAAAGGATCTGAAATCTCTTTCTTATCAAAGGTAATAGCTCTGAAATCTGATAATGACATCGTCAGTAGTCAGCTGTCAGAATTAACTCTCTATCTGTTACATAAATCTAGCCATTAACATTTAACATTTCATAAACACAATACTGCACTCATCGTGAGATGCCAAATTAATTGCAGCTATGCATACTGTTTCTTCCAAATTTTTATTTACTTCTCCATAATTTGGGCTTCTAGCAGCCATTAATTGTTAAACTGTTTTTTAAAAGAAAAATTCCACTGTATTGCAGGGAAAAACAGTGACCAGAGAACAGATAAATCACTTTTATACCCTTAGAACAGCTGACTTTACACTTTTATTACATTGTTTGAAAAAGCATCTTTTCATCTGGAAGGAATCAGTTTAAAATGTGATTGTCAACACAACGAAACCAGCTTTCTGTTTAAAATGGCTGCTTGTGAAGCTTGGAACTACAGCTTTGCCAGGATTTTCTTTACAGACATCAGTTACTAGAACCAAGAGATTTCAGATGGGATGTTCACAGGAAATACCTGGCAGACGGCGTAAAATGCAAAGTAAAGCATTTTTATTTAAGTTGTAGGAAGCATGTGTGTGAAAATGAGCAACAGTGGTTTTGGTCAAAAGCTTTCCTTTTAAAATAGAATTTTATAAGTTGTAGATTGACGCAGGAAAGAGAAAATATTCCTCATTATTTTTTTCATGTCTTGACCTAACTAATTATACAGCATACATTTAGCATATTTCTTAGATTATATTTCATACATATTTACAATGAAACTCTTATACCTCTCCTTAATCTGCATGTCTTTACCTCATCTAATTTCATTTCCCTCACTGGTTACATCTAAAAACATAACTTTGTCTGTTTTATGCCAATCCTCTTAATTACTATAGTCCTCAGTTGTTTATTTATATATAATTCTGCTTGATTTGAACCTTCAAAAAATCTCTAAAAAATGCAGATGAAAATCCTGTGTAAAATATAGTATTGTTTTCAGTGATAAAACTTTTTCACTCCATAAATAATTGAGCTTTACATTATATACATTTGCTCATTATTTTAACTGTAAATTATAAAGATGTAATAAAACTACATCTACCTATTAGAATAGATAGAATTTTTTCAATACTTATCCTATTCTTGTTTTCAGGGTAGGTTAATTATATGTTACTTCAAATATTTTTACCAACAACATTGTATTATGCCATGCTCAGAAAATATAGATATCCTCAATTTATTTCCTAATAAATTACTTTAGTTTCTTTTTTAACATCAAAAGATGGACAACATTATATGAGAAACTTTTAAAATACATCTTTGTTAGAAAGTCAGTCTTTCCCTGACAGGCTTCTTTTTGTTAAGCTGTAGAGCTGCCGTTGCAGCAGTAACTGCTAGGTATGCTGATCATTCATCCCTAACACCACTACCAACCTTTCTTCTCTTATATACTTTATATACCTTAATATACCTTACCCAAGTTGAAGTATTCCTGTATATCATGCTTCACATTCTGAAAGGAATTTAGTAAGCTAAGTGTTGAGAATATCTATGCCTGAACATGGAGGAGAAATTATTCAACTAAAGCAATGCACCAACTCACATTAAAAAGGCAAATGAAATAACTATGGATATTTGAGAGTTATGTAGATTTTCCATGGAATGCATCTTAAATAAAACAAGGTAAAAAGAGAAATTAGAATAGAGTATGGAAATATTTTAGAAGAGTGTATTTCTCTATAACGCTAACTCATACTTCAGGGCACATTGCATTTTTTATGGCTCTGAGAATCAAACTGTGAAAAATGGATAGTTTATTTTGCATGTTATGCTATTTGCCTCTTCAAAGTAAATTAAATTCTAAATACATATCAAGTTATTTTTTTTTAGTTTTCACTTCTTTACTTATGCAACTTTACTTACAGCTTGCTGTGGTCCTTTAACCTATAAATAGGAGTACTAACTCTAACACATAAAAATGAATGTCTACATCAACTGTAGTGTGTGTATAACAGGCTGCATCTCCTTACAGGAATGCATGCATATAAGCATAGATGAACTGTAAGAAAAGAAAACATCTTTTGCAGTAAGCCTGTCACAGTAAGCCAACAGGCACTTGAGAGTACATTTCTGAAGCTTTTGTTAAATATATGGGGAAGTAACTCTAACCCTGAAGCATTGACTTCAGTTATGAATACAAAATCAATTCCTATGGTTTGGATTTTTTAGGAGGTTTGGGGTTTTGTTTTGTTTGGGGTTGGGTTTGGGGGCTTTTTTGGGGGGGGAGGAGACTTAACAGCTTCACTTCAGTGTTTGCGTATTTTTGCATATTTTGGCTTTGCCTGAACTTGCATATAAGCTGTTTTGCTGTTTTGTAGCTGACTATCGTGCACTGGGTGTCTCCAGTATAGAATGATTTTTTAGGGTTTATTTTAATCTGATAAATGGAATTTTCCATAATAAGTAAATGCTTCTGCATCACAGGAATTTGGTAGCCAAACCTAATACACCTATTTGCTGTTCTTTGTAGCAGTTGAACTCTATGGCAGGGACAAATACTTCTACAGTCCTAATGCTTCCTGATTTAGGCAGAGACTCAGATTACTTACTGCTAAAACATTTCTTAGTAATACTCATTATTTGAATCGCACAAAAAGATTATATCCTGACTTAACAAAAGTCAAGTTTTAATCAATGTACATTCTTTTACTTGCAAAATTTAATTTTTAACAAATTTAATATTCCACTTATATCTAGAGAAAAAATAGGAATTCAAATAGTTTTTTCAAAATACTTTATAATTCAAAAAATGTCCTTGATATTTTAAGAGCTTATTTTTTACACCACTTCTATTTGGAAATATCATCTTATCTCCAGTATGAATTACCATTTAGTATATAGGTAACATTTATTCTTTTGATTGCCACTGTGGTTTATAAGAATCTATTCTGTGTATAAAAGTAAAGTACTAACTACTTAGCATCTTTGTTTTAATGTATTCTCACATGATGTGATTCTACCTTTCAAAATACAAAACAGTATACTTGCAAAATATTCTGATTTTCGTATGTTTATTTGGTCACAACTAATTAAAGTATTTCATCTCAATTTTTTCATCTTTACTAAATAAATGGGTAATTTGATTAAAATATCATAATTAGTTTAGTTAGTTCTAGAGGAACTCGAAGTTCCTCTTCTTTAGGAAGTATGTAAAAGACAACTCAAAACTTTCAGTTACCTTTTAAAAATCCTGTGCAAATGAAATATATTGTCACAATTTTAATAAAAACAATGTCTCCATCAGTATTTCAATGGCTTATGTAAAAAATTGCAAATAATATTTTTTCAAAGCTGTAATATTACAAGAAAAATATGACTATATGTACAAATAGCAGTTTTCATAGGCTTTCTCCAGAATTTTATAATAGCAATTTTATTTAGCATTACATAAAGAAAAAGGGGGAAAGTCAATTTAATGTATTCCTGAGAATAATCATACTGCTGTAAAAAGGCAAAAAATTCATTAGTGAGCAGTTTAATATAGAGGGAGTTCACTGTTGTTGTACAATGCTAGGACTCAATTGCAGCAAGGCTTTCCTCTGCATCCTGCTTGGGAAAATGTAGTTTTAGAAGAGGTCTTTCTAAGTTACCATGAGAGAATGCTTGGAATTTTGTCTTTCTACCAGAAAGGATTGGTTTTCCCTTGATTGTCATCAGTTTGCTAGGTTGTCCTGCTATTTAAGCTATTAAAGACTGGTGTGCTGCTTGGTCTCAGGTGATCCATAAAAAGGAATGAAGCCTTGGGAAGGTAAACCATCACCAGACTGGCTCGGTGTATCAGCCTTCCATGACGGAAGCTCTTTGTTGAGAATTGTTGGCAATTGCAGCAGTTTCTAACTGAAGATAAGAGCTAGCGTTCTCGGATAATGCCCTCGATCACACACCTGATGACAGACTCCTGCATGCAAGTTTTTTCAGGTGCTATGTTTGCTCAGTAATCCTTCAGTGCCAATCTTTTCTAAATGGTGAGCAGGTCCCGTCAGTAATGGACATCAGCCATTAAGCTTGTAATATTTGTCATATATCAGGTTACGGCTTTGTTACTGCAGTGTGATGAATGGATGCTGTTATGCCTAGAGAAAATAAAGAAGTGCTATAAATTCAGCAGTCAGTACTAAACGAGTTGCTACTTTAAGGGCCTGATTCACATCCTCCTGAAGTCAATAGAAAGTATGCTGTTGGCTGAAGCCTTTATATCAGGCCTCCAATTGTCTTTCTCTTTTAAGGAACAGAGCCTAGGACTGTCATTAAAATACAGTTCTCTGTTTCTCACTGTATGAAAGTTTACACCTAAATAGTAATTGTAATATAACTTTTACTTTATAACTTAATGTTTATGTTCTGGGCAAATATTTTGACTAAACATCGAACCATGCAGAGTGTATCACAGAACCTGACAGATCACTCATGAAATAATCAGAGGAACATGGTATGTTCAAAAATTCATACAGTATTTCTCACAGCTGTTTGTTTTGGGTTTTTTATCATCCCAGTAATTCCTATACCAGATTTTGAAGTCTGTGTTCTGATTTTACTGTTCAATTACTTGTTAATTATTCTGGAAGTTACTCTGAATTAAGACAGAGTTAAAAAATTCTCAAGGTCATTTGAATCTGTCTATGGCCAAAGCATGAATTGTGTTTCATGCTGTCTGAAATTTTTGAGGGGAAGCTCAGATAGTGCCCAAAGAGATTATAGTTCATTAAAAGCCTTTCTGGTGACATAAAGATAATGAATTTCCTTTCTGTATTCCATATATAGGTAAACCTAGTACCTGTGAAAAATAAGGCACTGTTTAAAGGTATAAGCCATAAAAGTATTAACCTTTGTTTATTACCGGCCTTGTATACATGTCAGATTAAGCCAACAAGGGGCTACTGAAATCTTAATTCTGGCCACATCCACAAAGATTTTGTCTGTTTATTTACTAGCTAGTATATTTGCCATTGCAACTCAAATTTCAAGTGACATAATAGATATCCTTCTTCTAGGAGATAAACTATCGTTTTACCAGAATATAAATGGTAATATGTGCTGCTTAAATGTATATGCTTATTTTTAAGTGATAATTAATCCCCTCAAGTTCAACCTGCATTTGCTGTACAACTCAAGCTAGTGGTAGTAACATGTAAAGATTTACTCCTTACTGTTGTTTTTTAAATGTAAATGCTCTTCTTTGTGCTATCAGTGAGATGACCTAAATCAGCTATAAAAAAGAAAATGAGTATACATGGTACAAAAAAGTAAGAAGAGAAGGGTAAGTCAGGAGAAATACACTGAAACTTTTATAGTTTGGTGTGTTAATGCTAAGAGGCCACCTGTATGAAATGTATTTTTAGCATATATTTGACAAAGAAGAGATCTGGGGAACAGTGGTAGTTAGAGAAGCAAAAACAGAAGGAAAGAGTTCCCTACCAGAAAATGACAGAATGACAGGAGGGGAAGAATAAAAAAATTCCATATGTAGGTGTTAAAGATTACAGCATACAACAGTCTGAAAACTGGAATGTCTTAGTTTTGGCTTATGTAAGAAATCGTATTTGCTTTTCAGTAAAGGAAATGAGCAATTTTGAAAGCAAACTGCTCAAAGTGTGCAAATCCTGGTTCTTATTGCTTAAATTATACAAATGCTTTAGAACTCTGTTTTTCCAAAAAGAAATCTAGTATCTTGGACCATATATATATATACATATACATGTGCTTATCTACTCCTTAGGACCTTCCTTAATTCCTTCTACCTTCCAAAACATAGCACATAAGTTTGCTTCTGTCCTGCTGTGTGATCCTTATACTCTACAGTGCTATAGCCTCTATATAAACACTATACTCTTTCCACATTCATTAGTGACCTCCAAAATTACAGATTATTTGCCAAGTTCTTCTGCACTATCGTTCTAAGTCTTTCCTGGCATATTTCCTAAACCTGTGCTTAAAACAACATTTTAAATTGCACACATTAATTTTTCAGTTGCTCTAGGTTTTAAGATATACAGCATGGAAAGCAGAATTCAGATATGTATAATTCTATCATGTAAATAATATGCATGTATTGTGCCAACAGGTGTCTAAAAGACATTTCTACAAGTCTACATGGAAACTGTATAAAATATGAGTTCAGATAAAATTGTGTAGACAGTACCTGAAAGTGTGGTCTAGTCATCATCTATTATATTATTTTTTGTATTTTTTTTTAATTACAATTCTTTTTCATTTGTAAAGGGTCTTGTTCTTAATCTTAGATAGAGTTTTCATTGTCAGAAAATGTTGCCAATAGAGTTGGAGAAATGGGATGCCTATGGTAACGTTTCAGCTACCCTTGGATGTCTACAATTCCTACCCTAACTCATTCCTACCCAGCAATTCCTACCCTACCCTAACCAGACTCTTAGCTCCCACTTGCTGGAACATGGTCTAAGCATCATTTTACAGCCTTTCTTGGTAGTCATAGAGGAGGGAGAGTAGAGATGGAAATACTCATGTTACATTTCTGTTACAACTGTGTACCTCAAAATGCATCAGTCCAGAGAGCATGGCAAGTTTCTCAGGGATAGTGCATCTGGATGGAGTCAGAGCTCCTAATTCTTTTCCCTAAACTCTTTATGACAACAGTTTTATTAAAAAAAATGCCTTGCAGATGTGGGAGAGGGCATTTGAACCTTACTTTCTGATTAAGAGAGGAAACCAATTCTTCCTACAATTTCCCCTGCAAAATAATAGGTGTTCATCTTCCTGACTGTCTATTTTTGAGAGATGACTCTGAGCCATGAGTCATAAATGAAGGAAAGTGCTGCCCACTAGGTCAATTATGCAGCAATAAGGAGTGGAATATTAAAACATCTGTAGCTGCAGTCAAGTGGCTGCTCTGCAGAGTGAATCAAGTTTTGCAGTAACCCATGTTGGGAAGCTTATTCTTTGCAGCAACATCTCTGCCCATGAAGCCTAGTTATCTTTTGCTTGTGTGAAATAGCTGTCAGTTTGAGTCTGTGGAGTTACATCAACGTATTCCTCAGCCAGCACAACAATGCATCAGGTGCCTGGGGTCACAACACCTTCAGCAGTTATGGCATCCTGAACAAGGCATTCAGTCCTCACTTCTCTCTAACACTGCCATCCTCCCCTAGGAGGTTAGTCACTATAAAAGCTCAAGCATGTAACTAAGTATGTCTACCCAAAGCTGTACAGAGTGAATGTTGTGATCAGAAGGCAGGGAGGATGTCTTGCCAGAGGCTTCCTGCTTTGAGAGGCTGTGATCTATTATCGTACATTCTCTTATTAAAAGTTTCACCTTTCAACAGGTTTCTTGTAACTGAATATTGAATCACATGAAGTTTGTAGCACAGCACAGTGTATCAAGGCTGTTAGCACTAAAGGGGATGTCCCAGAGTAGGGGAACATGAAAGGGGAGAGTCCTGGGAATGGACGTTGTGGGACTGCAGGAGCTGGCAATGGGGACTGTAGCACTGGGGAGAGAGTTTACAGCCCCTGAAGAGGAATTTCTGGGTTTCCTAGGAAAGAAAGCATGTTCTAAAAGCAGATCTGCACCGCTGAGAGCACTAACTGCAGAAGTGAAGAGTGATGCCTACTGCTGAGTTTAATAGACTACTGAGGCAGGACAGCAGCATCTTTGCTTATTTTGCTATCACATTAATGCAACCTGGCATGGTTTTAGAAGGATGCTTATGGGGCTTTAGTTCTCCCAGCAGGGCCCCTTGGGGCTGTGCTGGCTCTTACGCAGCATACTAGGCATATTCTACTGCTGTACAACTTGACCTGATTTCATCAGGGCTGCATCTGCTGCTGCACCTTTGCTGAGACACATAATATGTGTCTACAAAGCTATTAACCTAATATTGTATTCTTCTGAAATAGAGAAACAGTCAGTACCTCAGATTTCACTGAAGTTGGGCTCAGAGGCATCTGGTTTGGAGTCTTACAGGCACCGAGTAGTAAACTGGAATAAAAGAAAGTTATTCTAGTTAATTTCTGTTTCCTGTTTTTTCATGTTTGAGTTGACTTATGGAGAACAATTAAATTTAAACCAGACATTTACAATGGATCCGATATAGTTGCAACTACTTTTTGGAACAGTTTGGTCTTCCTTTTAACCATAACTTACTTATATTTATATTTGTAATTCATTATTGGAAAAAGGACTTCAGACACGCCTGTTAAGAGCATGATCATTAGTGTCTTGAGTATTCAGTGGAAAAGCATTCAATTAATGGGAAAAAAAAAAGTATAAGAAATGTTGAACATTTCTTTAATTGATTATTTATGCATTTTTCAGTGGAAGCTAACCATAATCTTTTTTCAAAAATATTTTGTTCTGAGTTTTATTTATTTAGCTGCAGGATTTCCTTAGGCATCTAGATTTTGAACCAGATATTTAACTTGGACCATGTATTGCCAGGGATGACTACATCAGTTACTGAGGGAGTAATTGCAATTTTAAGTCAAGACTATTGAAAAAGAGATTGCTGATTCCTGTGGAAAGGAGAGTTAAAAAAGGCAAATTCTCAGAGGTGGTAACACATGAGGCTATGCAGTCACCAGCTTCCTGGCTCACAGTAGAAGTATTTAATGTGGAAGCTAGCATATCTCCTAAAATTTCCTTCCATTACTAACTACACTAAACCACTATTTTTACTTCTATTTTAAAATGTATCATTCTTTTAAAAATGCAGCTAACTCTGTTCTTCATGATCTTGTACCATAATGTCATTATATTCCCACAGTGACGTCCCTCCCACTTGAGGAATGTATATTTTACTGTAAAGAGATCAACTATTATTGCTTATGGAATTATGAGCTGTGCATTCTTCTGATTAGTCGTTCCTAAAACAGGGTGCACTGAACAAACACCAAAAGATATCCAATAGGTAAGCCTTCTCATTTACAGTCCAAACATTCCTTCTGAAATCCCAGAAAAGAAAGATTCCTTTAAATATTCCCAGTAGTCTAGGAGTAAATCACTGTAAATCTCACAAACGTTGACAACTGCAATAGAAGGAGTTCTGAGGTCACACCTGAAACAGAGTTTTAGGGAGTAACATGTTGCATTACTAAATGAGTCACTAGGCCAGCTGTGTTTATATATATTGTGCAATTAAAAGTTAGTGATCTTTTTCCTGATAACAATAGAGCATGCTGTACTCTGGAATCACAAGTCACATGGAGAAAAATCCACTCTTTGGCCATTATCCAAAAATGACAGTGGCAAGTACATGAGCAAATGGTGATTTGTCTCGCTCAGTCTCTGGAAGACTTTCTTTCTTTTTGAGTTTTGTTATTTACTAAGTAATATAAATGTTGGGCAATAATCAAGCATAGAGAGCCGATGGTATTAATATAACATTGATGGACTGGAAACCAGATGGTCTGTCAGATAATGAAGTATTATCTGGCAAGAGATTGTTCCTGAAAGCCAACATCCTCACCTATTTAGCACTCTGGAATGTCGACATATCAGTTACCATATTCATGAGGTGGTATGTGTTGTACTTTAGAACCATCCCTAGAAGAGGCATTTTAATTCAAAATTACTGCCTGATGAGAGGGTAAAAGTGATATTATTATAGCACAGCTGGATGAGTATAATATACAGCAAGATGTGAACCATACATCAAAAATCAAGTTAAAGAGGAAAACATAATAGGCTTTATCCTGATTTTTGTCTAACCAAAGCCATAGTTTCATGGATGTTTTAAACCAGTACTGTCACCAGAAGAAGCAATGGTGTGTGCTGTGTGCCTGGAGCTGTACATTCCTGCTTTTGTGCCACTCTCTCCTTTGTGCCAGCACATGCAGTTCTGCACCTGGTCAGGAGTCATGAATGTTGGAAAAATGATCAGATTATTTTCTATTAGTATTAAAAAATATTAGTAGTAAAAATAAGTGTATTGGTAAGCCAATTAGTAAACACCTGGCTAGGCTGTCACATAGGCACACAGACCTTTTTCCAGTGAAAAGGAAGGGATATGAGTGGAGGCAGGACAGAGTGACTGGGAGAAGAAGATGAGGGAGATGGAAACATGTGCTCTTTGACAGTAGTGCTAGTTTATGCCAAAAGTGGATGAAATCAGAATTCAAGAATAGCCAGAGTTATTGGAGGCAAGTACAATAAATCCCAGTTGCTGTAGCTGCCACCTGGAAAGAAAGAGCAGAGAACAGAAAAGGCAGGGACAGCTGGAAGACCAGTGAGGGAAGTGACTAGCATTTGGAAATACTCCTTCGACACAAAAAACATCTCACTGTGGCTGCCATATAGCATAAAGTGGCATGCAAAATGAAGAGAAACAACACAAAGTAGATTTTTTTTTTAATTGACAGAGAATTGGTAAGGCTATTATCAGTAAAACTGGAGTTCACAATTTTGACTTTAATTCTACCAGCTGTTTTCACTGCCTTTATGATTACTCAACTGAAAACTAGCTGGTAGCATGATATTAGCTCTTTAACTCCTGTCTATTCTAGATAGTTAGAATTTTCATAAGGCATCTTCTGTAATCACAACTAGGAAGTCTTTTGCTCATGCAAAGAAGGAAGAGTGATGTTAAAAGTTACTATTGGATGGGGAAAAAAACATGATATAATCTTCAAGATATGTAATAAAGCACTGATTACTACTGTTTTAAGCGTAGAAACATTCTTCCATCATTATTGGAATTATTCATTTACAACACCTAGAAAATAATTTACCTAGATAACATAAATAAATCAGGTAAAAAGGCTTCCTTTGGATGCTTTCAGGGCTATAACATTCAGTACTTGAAAAAGTCTGTCCCACTCAGCATGGGCTAATGTTGATTTGTGGTATCACTGGGCCCAGTTATCTTGGCAGGACGAATTTTCTGTCTGCCAGGTAGATGACAGAATTCAGAATTTCCCTGATGTGAAACTAATACTCTTACACACTTTAAATATGTATGCTGAAATATTATCAGTTAAAGTCTCTTTTTTCTCAAGCTTAGTTTGGGAATGCTTCAAAGCCATTGTTACCTCTGGAATCAGATGTATAATTCAGCCCAGCCCTTAGTATTTTTGAATCAAGTAGGGAACAATAATAAAGAGTGGGAAAAATTTCATAAACAAAAAAGAAGCCACATACAAAGAGTAGAAATTAAAATAAGCATTTAATATCACTATTGTTTTTTATTCCCAGTGAACATTTAAAGAAGTTGGTAAATGTTACAACAGACACAAAAACTGATGAGGCAGTGAATGAGAACAGATTATTGTTTTAGAATTACACCTGATTTCATGGTCACCGTGCAGCTAAAGGCATTTTCATGTTACCAAACAGAAAGTAATTCAAGGGGGAAGCAAAATTAAAATTATTCTTGTTATATCAACAATGCAGAGAACATTGTCTAAGGAAACAGTAACACCAGAAGAATTTGCTGTTAGTTAGATCAGCATGAGCTCATAGGACTATACCATAGGAAAATGATTGTGCAGTCCTAAAGCACACAAAAAGAAAAGTGCTATGTGCAACTGAGGAATAGTAAGTACAGGATTTTGGCTCTGTATTTGACTTTGGTAACACAACTGATATAATATTGAATTAAATTGACACTTCAAACAAAACATAGAGATATTGAAGAAATTTGAAAGCTCAAAAAAACTGTCCTGGGAGGAAAATAAGCCTTGTGTCATAAAATTCATGGGGCTAAATTTTTCTGGTTATAAAAGAGAATATTGAAAAGTTAATTGTTTGCTATGTATAGATATATTTTTCACCTATGGAAAAGGTTTTCTCCACCCATGACTTTAGGGTTTTGTCAAGGAAATCTGATGTTGAGCAAATTGATACTTCAAACACAGATTTCTCTGAAAAACACTGGAGCGATCATCTGGAGGGCTTTTTCTGGAGGGCCATCACTTAAGTCTTTCCAAATATTATTTAATGTAGTTTCTAGATGAAAACTTGTATCAGTAAAGTGAAGTATCCTAAAGACTACTGATTTTGCAGTCGGGCCTCATAACTCATCCTTTGTCTTGTATTATGCTTTGACAACAGGAAATCTTGCACTGCCCTAAACCTACCATAACTCTTGGAGGTTTGCATTTATAGTAATGACTGTACTTACGTCATGCTTCAGAGCTTCAGCAAGTCACTGTCAGGGATCAAGAGGGATTATTTTTTCTTAATGCACGATTGACTAGATGCATGATAAAGAGGGGTCTTTTCCTTCCTTTTAAGCATGATTGGATACAGATGAAGATGTGATAGCACGGATTAGTCCTTCAAGGTAAAAAGAAAAGCCAGTTGGTGGGGGATGGTTTCTCTTTGGAGGCACAGAGTCTTACCTATTTACAGTTTAGGGGTAAGGAAGGAATTTCTGCCTTAGTTTGGTAGGGAATATCATGCATTTCTTGTTTCATGCATTGTCTCTGGCTCTTTCAGGCCATTCTCTGCATTCCACCTAGCTTGCTGCTCAGATTCTCCGCCTTCAAGACCAACTTTTTCTTTAGTCTATATGAGAACAAATACAGCTAAGTGAAAGGGGGTTTTATCCCAATTGAGCATCTCTTCAGTCAGCCTGAGCAGAATTTTAAACCATAAGTGTTCTGGTTACACATTTGTCACAAGTTTTTCATTTTAGCTTCTTTTGCTCTCATCCTGTCACCTCCACATATTTTTCTTTCTTTCAGAAGATTTCAATTCCAGAAAGACTTTTACTGTTCCCTTCATTTCCTTTCTTGAATTCCTTTCTCCACTCTACAATGATCTGATGCACTGCAGTTTTGCTGATAATTTTATTAGCATGGATGAGTGTGGAAGACCATGGTATGGAGATAGTAGAAGCATCTGGGGAAAGCTTTGTTAGGAAGGTGTAGGTATTTCTTAAACTAGATACATCCCTGAAGAATGCTTGCTCTATAACAAGCAGTTACTAAATGCAACTATTTGTGCATTTAATAAATGTATTTTAAATCTCTCTCTGCCATATTCCTGATCATAAAACCTCCTTAGGTTAGTAAGGATGGTAGGCATCCTCATACTCTCCAAGCTGTGCTTTCCATATATACAAGTTGTCAATTCTTCAAGCATTTTGCTAGTTATTGTTTATTATTGCTTATTGCTGCTGGTCCTTGCTATATTGCTAAATGATCCTCTTGGTATACTGCATTTTCTTCTGTAAAATTATTTTCAGAACCACTTCTGAGGCTGAAAAATGCTGTAGGCTGACTCATTGTAACCCCAACATAAACCTCTTTCAGTATCTTTACTGTAATCTTAAGAATTTACCATTTAATTCAGATTAGGATTTAGGCTGAGATATAGATGAAGTCTTACTCTGTTCAATGATTCACTTTGCCAATCCAAGCACATACAATAAGAACTGTATAGTGAGTCAGCAAACAGAATAAATATATTTTACTCCTCTGGTGGCTTGGTCAGTAATGTGTTACATCACTGGTAAGAAACCTGGTGCTAGGATTTTTTGTTGTTTATTTTGCAAAGCAAAGTTTTGGATCAAGTCCAGGCAATTATAATATATTGATTTAGTCTTTACCAGTTGGCATAAATATTTTAGAATCTAGGGAGTAAGAGACTACTTCTTCCAGACTGTTCATTCTCACAGGCCTTTCTTTCTAGCAAGTAATAGTTTTATTCTATCATTTTAAAGCAAATAACTGAAACTTGGATTATACTATAATGTCACTAAAGAATTTTAACACAAAAGTTGATTACATACAAATGGCAGATGTCCTACACTTTTTTAATCTTTATTTTTACCTTAGAAGACAAGAATTAATGATTACTGTGCCTGGTCCATTGTTGGGAGACTCTGTTGCTAAATTTCTTTTCTTATTCTCTTCAACTCTTGCAGCCTAGGCTTTGTTTGCAGTTCTCAAAATTTTCAGTGACAGGAGGCCAGTTTCACATTGCATCAGTCGACCCACTTCCAAGAAAATGTTTCCAAAGGCTGTGTGTACTTCTGAAAACATGAAGACAGAGGCACCAGTGTTTTCTTTAATAATGATGAAAATAAAATGTTAGAGATTAGAATCTGTGTGGTTTTACTTGATTTGGGCATATCCCACAGAAGATTAAAAAAAAATTTTACGAAAAGATCATCCATTACCAGTGGGTAATTTCCTGGACACTGAAATGCAAAAGATCCAAGAACATTCTGCAACTCTTCACAATTCTATAAGTGCAGAACTGTGCACAGCTACAGATGTTTCCACTGCTACAGAGTTCACTAAAAACTGCCAGGGAATTTGGCCCAGATGTGCTATAGAATTACAATGACCCTGGTAATAGTGAAACTTTAAGCAGCAAACACCAGATGTCCAGTAAAATGGTTAAAACTGAGATCCAAAACATTTTTTTACCACATCATCACAAACAAGTATGGAGTGAATAAGCTGAAAATCTCAAGTAATACTTCATTATTCATCATCTCTAAGATGATTCTCTGTGCTTGACTTGTGATGTAGTGCCATTGAGTATAAAATCTTGTAGGAAGGCTGTGCTCCCAGAGGCTTAAATATTTTTGGAAAAATGAATTAATTAGACAGGTATATACATTAAACTTAGTACAAGGTAGTAGTTTTCTCTTTACCTCCTTTCTCTACTCATTTTACTTGAAAAGTGATTCTGGCTGTGTGCGCTGTGCTGCTGCTTTATGATAGCTTGCCCACAGACAGGATAAATGAGCTGCTGTTAGTGCCAGCTAATGTAGTTCTGCTTTAGCTCAAATGGTAGCAGACTCGAGCTGTGGTACCAGGCCTTGGTGCACAGCTACATTCAGTGTCTGTATGTGTAGTAAATTTACTTTGCCCACAAATACAACTATTCATTACATTATGAGGCACTGCTTTATACTTTGTGGTTTCTGAGGGATCTGTGTGAGGGCAGACCCCAGAGATGATGGAAAGCATTACATTTCTCTTTCCACTCTCTATTGATTATTTATGAATTTTTTATCTTCAAGTTTTAGTTTTAGACATTCACCATCAGAATGCACATTTAGCTGTTTTTTAAGTGTCTCTCAAAGAAAAACTAATTTCTGTTACAATTCTTAAATCAAACTGTGCAGTTACTCATGGAAACCTGGTTGTGTTTGTTAGTGGTATAGGTCCATATAGGGCAACAGATATGTCGGTATTCATAAATTAAATTCACTGGTGTTCCTTAAAGCTAGAATGTAGCAGTAGCATACTCTGTTTTGTCTCTAGAAACCAACAGTGCTAAGGTTTTTTACTTGGAACTAGGAATATAGGGCTCTTAGATAAAAAACTGAAGAAAGACCCACAGGTACAAAAAATCTTGAAAATTTTGAGAACAAATTAAGGAACATGTAGTCTGAAAGCATAAGGGTAGTAATGTTCTCAAAACTCTCTTTAAAGTTGTTTGCAAAAGATATGGTATAAACTACTAAAATAATGAGGACTACTATGACTTCAGTAGGAGTTGAATCAGTGAAGAAGAGTCCATAGCTCTGTTACTCTTACTCACTTTTATACAAGAACGTGTAAACATTTGTTTACTAAGAAGTATGTTTCTCCCCAGAAGAAAAATAACTAATCATAAACCAGCCTGTCCATCATGCCAGAAAGAAAGTTAAATTCTCCTGCTTTCAGAAATATTGGTGAGAGAAAGAAATTATTTCTCTCTTTTTACTTGTTTAGATAATTTCCAGCTGGCCTCAGGTGATATCCTTGTCTGAATTTTTATAATCCAAAAGGAGAACACAAGACTGTTATATTACTACTGAACTTCTTGGGGTTTGTTTGTTTTTTCTTTGTTTTTTTAATGATATTGGCAGTTTTGCATAGTTTCAGTAAAAAATCATAAATTATGTAGCTCTTTCTTGAAGTGCAGAGACATTTTTTTAGAAGCTCACTAACACTTGTGAGCTTTTCACCGTTTTTAACTTAAAGCAAAACAGAACCCATAGAAGAACCTGCTGTGTTGTGTATCAGTGCTGACAATGCTGGATGCCTTTTCTCAGAGCAGGATGCTCTGCACCCAAAACAACTTTACTACCTGTTCCTTCAAGGCTAGTTACGATTACAGCAGAAAAAATTGCACTTGGAGCTCTCACCCACCCTTGCCTTGAAAATCCGCTTGTAGCACAGACCTTCTTGCCTTCCACAACAGTTTGCTAGGCACAAGTTTGCAAGGAAACTGCAGTTCTGACAGCTTGTTATCCCAGATAAAATGAATGAATGTGTTCTTATGCGCTTGCTGGTTGTACTGTTTGTAGAGTACAGTCACATTCTAAATCAGCTCTGCAGAATATCCAGTAATCATTTAGTCACGCCTAGTGAAATGTTGTTTACATTGACTTTTGTAATGCTCTCTGATGATGAGCAGGGAAATAGTGAGGTTGCAAATTGCAGTTAAACTTACAGAGTGTGAGATCATGGCAAATCATACTTCTGCAGAGGTGCTATTATAATGTTTGGCTAATCTGGCTGAGTTCTAAATTCTCAGAGCCGGTACCGAGCAAGCCTCATGATATCTTTGTGACCTACACAAGAAAAAAAATTCTCTTTTGCAAATTCAGGGAAAAAGTAGAGATCTAGAAGAAGAGCAAATTTGACCCAAACTGATTTTGATATATTGATGGTTGTAAAGGTATTATAAGTCATAAAATGCTGAAAAGTTTGACAAAAAAGACTCATGCTGCCTGCTGTAAAATACCTTGTGTTGCATTTACGTGAATTGCTACATGAAACACTTTGTTCATTTGTAAAGGAAAATACTGTGTGTGCTTTTAAAAGTAACTTGGGAGAGAGGATTCTTTTGTTTTGTTTATTCAGTGCCAAAGTGGCAAAATTTCTTTTCTGCAGAGGAATTCAAGTTGAGAAGGGTGCTGGGTCAGAAGAGTATACTGAGAAAAAGAAAACATTTCAAAAGAGGTGTTCAGGTTAAACCTGCTGAGGCAGGTTTGCTTCTCAAAGAACACATTGCAAGTTTTTTTTAAAAATAAATAATCCAGTAGAAACAGCCACATCACTAAGACACAGACTCCATTAGTCTTTTTAAAACAGTCTGTCAGGTTTCTTTACAGATATCTATGCAGATGAGGAGACTGTTATCAGGTGAGTCATGGCTAAATAAAGCGAAAGTGGATCACAGAATAATAAGTAGCAATAGAAATTAGGGCAGCAACCTCACATGTTTCTTCACACATCTGTCTTTCCTGTTGATCTGATCTCAAAAGTTATTTACATGTTTCTGCATCACAATCTTGTAGTGGATTTTTCATCAGTAACTGAAGTATATCACAGGTGTAAAACCTTGCAAAATCTGTTTCTAATCATTTAACAGCCAACCTTGGTTGGAATACTTTCATAAATCTTTGGTAAGCCTTCTTCATTTCTCAGTCATCCAAACCTACTTTCCTGTGCTTTTTTTCCTTTGAGAAACTCAGAATTAAGGAGTCACATCTCCAAAGTAATGAAGTGGCATCATAGTGCTTTATCTTATAGTGTGAGAAGAACGAGAGGAATGTCATCATAGTGTGGGAATTTCATAGTATTGAAGGTGAAATATGTTTGGAAGCATTGCTGCATACTGCCTGGAAAGGGAGCTTTCATGTTTAAAACGTATCGTGATAAAAAAAAAGAAGTTTCTCTGTATTACCTGTCAACTCTTTTTGTAGTTAGATTGGAGCAACGATGAGGAAAATGTATTGACCCATGTGGGGGTTTTAGGGCATTTGTGTATGGTGCATGAAAGAGGTGTCTTTTTGGGCATCATTCCAGCATCCATGTCAGTCAGTGTGTAGTGCAGACCTTCATCTGACAGAGCTTTCTTAAGCAGTGTAAACTAGTCTGGGTGAGCTGACTGAAACAAAGAGCTAGAGTTCAGTTTCACACCTGTGCCCTCACTGTGTCATGCTGGCACTGGATGATGATGCCCCGGAGGCGGAGGGAAGGATCTGTGACACTGTGTCTCTGTACCTAGAGACAGTACCTGTAACTGTAAGAAATTTCTGCTTTTTGAGGAATAATTTTCTTGGTCCCAAGTATATAAAGCTCGTTATAACCTACTTCTTTGTGAAAAACTCTTGTTAATGCTTTTCTTTATAGAATCATAGATGCATAGAGAGACTCTAGGAGACAGAATCCAGTTTCAGCGACACACACAGGTATTTTGGCTGTCTCTAGGTGGGTAGTTGCTATTTGTGTAAGTTTCGTCTAACATCTGTGTAATGACACCATTCACTCCCATGGTACCTGTAGGTACCACAAGTGTTTACCAGATGGAAATTCAAGTGCCAATATATGTACATATTCATGGTGCCATTCACTACCTAAGCAGTGCTACAAATGCTGCATTCTTTGAACTCTGTGCTCTCTGTTGCGTGTTGCTTTCTACTGGTGCAACTACCAACAGTATTGCTCCTATGAAATCATGAATCTTTTATGATTTCCTGCTACAAGTACTGTAAAGGGAATAAGAAAAATACCCTGAAGGTCAAGATGCTAAAATATGGAATCAAATTAATTATTATCTGTGTGTTTGTAGATTTTTAATGATACCCTATTCTTTTAATTTCTAAAGAGCTCTGTCTTGATTTTTTTTTTTGAGAAACAGAAAAAATATTCAAGATTTTTTTTGTCAAAAATACAATAAAACCACTACTGGCCTAGTTTTACTTTAGACTTCAGAAATGGATATGCTTATGAATTCAGATCATTACAGACAACATTTTGCACCTGCAGTTATGGTTGCCTGCAGTTCAGTTCAGTTTAAGTATCTACATCGCTGATTGCATCTGTAAATTGAAAACATCTAAGTAACCTAAATTACAAGCACAAATAATTGCAGGTGCAAAATTCATACAAACACAAAATAATCTTTGAAAGTTGGTCTTCTAAATCTCATTGTAAGTTATTTACTGTATCATGAATGTAGAGTCCTCTTGGGAGAGCCACTAATCTATATAATGACACTGAAAGCCTCTCAAATCTCATATTTAGCTAGCAGATGGGAAAGAATACATGTAGTCATATAACTCCCTAGGGATTGTGCATGTGGATATTGAAGAGTATAACTTATTCCAATGAAGGCTAACATTAACTTGCAATCAAAAATTTCCTTCCTGAGCAGCATTTTTTTTCTGGTGGAATTAAAACAACTTAATGTTGTCTTTTTATGAAGTCACAACCAATCAGAGTGGGGCATACTCCCAGGGCAAGTACAGATATTTTTCTTGTCTCATGATTTTTCATTTAATTAATCACAGCATCAGTTTAACACAGAGAAATACTGTCAGTCTTTTCCAGAAAACATTTCTAGTTATCTTTTCTACAATTTTTGTGTCTGTGTGTGTTTCAGAAACAGATTTTTAATCACATAGCTACAGAAGTCTATTTTTCTCTGGTATCAAAAGTAAAACTGAATCATTTTCTTGCCTTCTTTAGCTTCAATAGACATAGGTGTGGAGCTACTTTAAAACAGTGACTGCTTCCTGTCATACCAGTTATGGCAGTACTGTTAGCAAAAGGAAAAAAAAATCCCCTTAAATTCTCTTCTAGTGTTTGAACAACTAAAACTCTTACTGAATAAATGAAGCATTCTGCCAGTTCTGACAAACCAAAACGCAATGAAGAATTTTTCTGTTTCAGAAGCTCTAGGCAAAGCTGTTTTGGCATGTCTGTAGCTAGTTCCTATTGCAAACAAAAGGCCAGCTAGAGGGAAGGTCTTTGGGGGAAGAAAATGCTGTCAGTTATAAGAAATGAGACATGCAGACCCAGCTAGTGGTTACATGCAGGCAAATTTTTAAGAGCCTAGACCAGCTGCCAGTGATAATAACGCTGCCATCTGCACCAACTTCAACAGAAATGACATCAAAGAGACCAGCTTAAGGCTTCTTAGAAGCATGGGCAAAACTGCTATTTCATTCATTGGAAATGGGGGCCAGACTACAAGTGCTAAGAAGGAACAGGCAGTGGTGGCAGGAAGCCCAGCAGAGCAAGCATTTCGTCTCCTGCTCCTGGACTGGCAGCCAGTGGGAGTAGTACTTGCTGCAGCTGGCAGGATCTTGCCTTTCCACCCCACCCACAGTCACCATCTGCCCTCCCAGGTAGCCCAATTCCTATCTCAGCAGCAAGTCAGCCCTGCAGCACAGGTCCCTGGCACTTGCAGAGTAAGTGGCAGAGGTGTGAGAATATCTACATTTTTAAATTTCTAATTTGATTTAATACACATGAATCTATTACTCAAGCAGTACTTGGTAACAATGTGCCACTTAGCTACTTAATTTATAATCGTACTTGGGGAAAAAAATAAAGACAGAACATGTTGTTCTTTTTACATACAGCAAACTTGTTGGGGCTATGTTGTGTGTTACAATGCAAGGCTCCAACTTCACTTTCCTAGAATATTTTTTTAGGTGCTTGGCTATAGCAAAACACAGAAGGCATGTGAGCAATATTTGGTATAAGAGAGGATGAGACCAGCATTTGAATAGAAAGAAATTTTAAGAAAGATTCCTCTCACTTTCTGCTGCCACAGACACAAGAAAGGAAGGAGAAGGTTTAATCTTTGCCTTTTTGGTGGATTTATATTTAGGTGTGCCCTGTAACTCATATAAATTCAGAGTGCAGCCTAGAAAGCCAAAAATTAGCAAGGATTTTGACCAAGAGATTGAGAGGTGATTAAAACTCATGGAAGAAAGACGTATTTCTCAGTAAGAATAACAAAGTCGTATGGTTGATGGATCATAATAACTTCATAATCTGATCCACATGCAGTAAATATGGTGATGACTGTCATTTTGAATAAGTGAGGTAGATTGATGCTGATTATTAATCCATTTCTTGGCCAGTCTGATTGTTTCTGAGCCAGCTCCTCCAGTGTTTAGTATTTTTCTTAAGTATTTTAATACCTGTCACTGACAGTCCCTTCCTTTTTAACCAGTACTTTTCATACTCTGTGTTGTCTTAACTTATTTGAAGGATTTCTTTTATTTGTTGGTTTACTTCTAATATTCTTACAGCTGGACACTTGGTCTTCTTTTAGCAATACTATACATCAATACATCAGTATTATTACAGACACACAGTAACACATAATTGCATATTACATTTACTTGCTGTGGAAAATTTTTTTCCTTGAATCCCGTGCTTTACAATGAAAGTTCAGTAACAAAAAAGTGAAATATGCAACGAAAATAAGTACCTACTACTTAGTGCTGGTGTCTAAAATGGCAGATATCTGTATAGAAGACACAGAATAGATGAAGAAAGATATTTGCGTGATAAAAATTCAGAAGCCAGCTTGGTTAAGTGTGTCATTGATAGCTTTATACAAGGTTCCTTGTAGGGACATGTGTTTAACATTTGCAGTATGTTAATATACATAACATATTTTAGAAGAAAATAAAGCTTTCTGGAGAGCAAGAGTGACCAAGCCTGCTTTTTTGTGAATGTATCCAAACTTTAATGTATTTTCTAGTATGCCTGACTTTGTGCCTGTTGCCCCTGAATGACACCCAGCCTTCCCCACAGCTTTCCTCTTCATATGGGCAAATGGTTGTAGACACTGTGATTGAGGGTGAACTACATGTATGAACTGTCTAGTGGCTTCCCGCTCTCAAAATAAATGGCTATATTGTATGTTCCTTATTCTCAGTGGTTGGTACTAATTTGTACCTGCCTTCAGTAAGCATTTCCTGGTTTTTCTGGAATTTCTGGGAATTTAAAATCTTTTAAATGTCCAGCTAGCTCAACTATAAGGATTACTCCACACTAATACCAATATTAAAGTAATAAATTCACAATATGCTATGTACCATGAAACAAAATAATGCCTTTTTCCTGGTATAAATGAAACTCTAAGCAAATCTTCTTATATTTAGACATATTCCTTTTTTTGAAGAACACCTACCTTTTCACCTAGCATGTCTTAAAAATTTCTTGCCTTTGTTGAAATAAAACATTTTATAAAATCAGAAAGTCACACATTCACTTCACATAACCGATGTGGTCATGAAACCCAGGTCTTTTATTATACTTTGGATAATGCAGAGGTAATGAAAACAGAATTGGGCCTAAGAGGGTTTTTATTTTAATTATAAAACAGTGTGAGTAAAAGACTTGGATTTGACAGCAATAAGAAGAAAGGGAATATTGTGTTCATGCCTTCAATCAGCTTTATTAGATCCTTAAAGGGGAAAGTATGTGAAATACAGAGGAAGAAAACAACAAGCTAAACAAGATCCCAATTTCAGTATAATTTGGAGAAAATAACTGATTTAGGTTGGTCATGTTGCCAGAGTGAATGACTCAAGGCTTCCAAACAAGAAATGGAAACCAGAAGGATAGCAAAAGCCTGAAAGAACAAATTGAGAAGATATGATTGACTGTCATGTTTCAAAATCAACTGCTGCAAAGATGATTTTGGGCTATTGCCCAGAATAAAATTGAATGGTGATGTTCATTTAGACCCTTACTGCTAAAACAAAATAAGATGTAGCTGTATTTCTGTTAGAGATTTACTTGTTCTTTCCAGTGTCTCTAGCTAGGGATATGATGTCACATCTTCTGTCTTCTGTCACATGCTGTTGCTGTTCCTCAATTTTTCTGAACACCAGTTTTCTGAAGAAAGGCCTGAATCCAGGTGATAACATCTTTCAAACACAAAATTTCATCACCATTCATTAGCTGATTTTTTACATACCATGTACAAGTATGCTAACTCAGTGTTACTGACCAAGGAGAAGTATAAGAACATTGTTTGTGTAGGTACTTTCTAACTGACAAAGTAATTTAAGTTTTTATTAATGTCATGCTAGGTTTGTGGGGCTTTTTTAACTAAATAGTTAATTCTACAAAGATTTCAAATGTTTGTATCTTTAATGGATACAATTTGTAAAGCATCATTTGGAAAAGCCAGGGGCAGCTGCTTGTCCTGCATCTCAGCTACAGAAGGTTCTAAAAGGGACTACACTTTATGCAAGAAATTACTCAGCTGACAATAGGCAGTGATGAGATAGGACTGTCTTCTACTTCCTTCTTTCCTTTATTTCTTTCATCTCACTTGCTGTGCTTGCTAACTTTTTTTCTGTTTCTTTTTCAAATGAGGAAGAAGTAAAAAAAAAGAAAACCTAAACCACAGTTCATAATTAAATACTGAGCTGGTTCTTACTATGTTTACTGAATTGCATATTGCATATATGGTTGTATATCCTCAAAGTTTTCATGTGATTTAAATTTCTAAACTTAATGTGTTCCATAGAAATAGGCCTTAACTCCTTCCTGTCTGTTTTTCATGCTAAGAGGAAAAGAAGAGTAAAGTAGTGAAACGCAGTTACAAATCCGTTAAAATTTTAGGGATTCATAGAGCCATGAATATAGTTGCTGACATCTGTGGATTCTCCTGGTTCACAGCAGAGATTCCTCCAGCAGTCCTGGAAAATCTTCAGTTTTGGTCTTAACAGCTGCAATAAGCAGATCAGCTTGACATGACATGCACAGTGATATCGATGCACAGGTCTCTGCCACAGGGTGACTGACCTGGTAAAAACATCTTTAAACCAGAGAGGGAGAGAATTACCACAACTCTGAGGGAACAATGGACAGGGCTGACAAGTAAAAGGCCTGGGGTGATGTGAACAACAAGGAACAGAAATTAAACAAAACAAGGCTCAAGTGGGGTCACCTCAAGCATTTGCATGCAAACAAGAAAATCTCTGAAGTGCCTACACACTACGGCACTGAGCATGGGTTGCAGGCGTACGACCTTTCTGGGATCCCAGAGATGCAGTGGATAGCTTGCATGACTGGAGTGCTGCATTGGAGGGATACAGAATCTTTGGGAAGGACAGGCCAGGAAGGCAAGGAGCGGGAGTTGCCCTTTACAGGAGAGAACAGCTGAGGTTCATGGAGCTCTGAGGGTGAATGGTAAGAGTTTATGGGTAAGCATTAAGGAACAGACCCCAATACTAGTGACTTTGTAGTGGATGTCTACTATGGGCTGCCTGACCAGGAAGAACAAACAGGTGAGATTCTCTACAAACAGCTAGAAGCAGCCTCATGTTTGCAGACCCTGATCCTCATGGAGACTTCATCCACTGTGATACCTCCTGAAGGGAGTACATATCAGAGCATAAGCAATCCAGAAAGTTACTGGAAAACATTAATGGCAACTTCTTGACACAAGTGAAAGAGGAACCAATGAGGAGAAATGGTCTGCTGGACTTCACAAATGAGGATGGCCTCATTGGGGATGTGAAGGTCAAATGGAGCCTCGGTTGCTGTGACCGTGAGATGGTGGAGCTCAGGATCCTGAAAAGAGGGCAAAACCTGACAGCCACCCTTCACATGTTTAAAAGCATAAATGAGGTCACCCCTTAGTCTCCTCTCCTCCAAGCTAAAGAGACCCAGCTCCCTCAGCCTTTCCTCATAAGGATGAGTGTCAGGAGGATGGGGTCAGGCTTTTCTCAGTGAAGCCCAGTGACAAGACCAGGGGCAATGGCTGTAAGCTGAAGCATAGGAGGTTCTGTGTGAATACAAGAAAATAAAATTTTTTCGGTTCAGGTGCCAGAGCACTGGAACAGACTGCCCAGAGAGGCTGTGGAGTCTCCTTCTCTGGAGATATTCAGAACCCATCTGGACATGCTTCTGTGTGACCTGGTCTAGGAAATCCTGCTGTGGCAGGGGTGTTGGACTTGATGATCTTTCGAGGTCCCTTCCAGCTCCTAACATTCTGTGATTCCCTCTGAATAGTTTTTTCCTTGAGATCTTCAGAGACTGTGGGAATGTTACAATGTTTATATATACAATAGCTCCATCCATTTGAGCATACATACCTGGAAGAGCAACCTGTACTGCTGTGTAAGGCTAGGTAGTGCTGTTGTGCTTTTAGAACTGAGTAGTTGCTTTACACTACGTATTTCTCACCCTATACATCTCTTACTAGTGAGAAAACATGGACCAATTTTGGGTGTCACTGTTTTGTAGCTACACCTGAGAGCGGAGCAGTGGAGCACTTTTCATTTTCCAATTCCAATTATGCTCAAGTACTAGAAATTCCAAATGGGATGCCTGTTGTGGATATGCTTACAGTAGTTTAAACTTAGCTAAAAGGAAGAAAGCATTTAAAGTGGTCTGTGTTCTTGTAGCTGATCCCACCTGGACCTCAGATTCAGTTTGAGCTCACATTAAACTCTATGGATCACATACTTAAAGCTGTTCAACATTTCAATAGCTTGCTGAATCAGCAAGAATATACTCTGAATATGTATGAACCATTAAAGACTAAGAGTTTACAAGACAGTATATCTAAGACAGCATATCTATATTGCTATATCTGTAGATATCTATAGTTTATCTGTATCTAGGTGGATAGACATAGTTATATGTATATATGTGTATGTACTTATGTTTGGAAAGTGAGAGTGGGGAAATTCAAACATCTGACAAGTCAACTGAATTCCTGAAATCTCCTACCAAGAGACTTTCAGTGTTTTGTCATGAAACCATTGTTGTATAAAATGCTCAAAACTTCCTTCAATCATGGACTGGAATTCAAAACTTACTTGCTTCAGAGGCAGGATAAGCAGTATTACCACCCTGGAACATCTTACAAAGCCTGAATTATTTTATTTATATTGGAGCAGCTTAAGAAGAGAAGTCCAGAGAAGAGTTAGAAGAAGGGTGGAAAAAATGGTATAGCATTTGTGGTATTTTGCATTCACATGGAGAATATGAATTTAATTGCTTTCCTTTGATGTGCACAGGATAACTATAGGAGAATCTGTTGATATGATAACTTTTCCACACCCTACAAAAATATTCCAGGTAATAGTCAGTTTTACAAAGGTGAATCACCACCTTTCAACATTGCCACCTTTCAACATCACTACCTTTCAACATTTTAAAAAGACACAAATGCTTTGCTTTAAGAAGTGATTTCTTCTGTAGACATAATGCTCTTATAGCCCTGAAAGAAGTGTGTAAACTCTGAAGATGGATAAGTGGTAACATATACCCCTGTTGTCTGGCAAGGTAGCTCCCTACTGATTGCATTAGATGCCTTTCTGAATTTTTCCCATGCACTGTCTAGGTTAATGTGGAGACCTAGCAGGCAAGAACTGTGTCTACTTTTACCTCACCTGGAAATTTTGAGAACTACCTGTCATTGAAAGAATTGCCATTGTATATTATGCATATACATCAGTTTTGTAAGCAGAGGTCAGGCCTCCTGCAAATGCCACATGTGCTTGTAGTGGGCTATATGTATACATGTACATAAAAATACATACATATATAAAATGCAGGTGATGCAAAACATTGCAACAAGTGGATCTTTGGCTTCATGCCAGCTTCAGAAGTCTAAACTCCTTAGGTGTTTATGGAGCCAGGCAATAGAGGGACAAAAGCTTGAATAAGTACAGTGGTAAAATATTGCCCAAATGTTTTTTTCCAAGTTGAAATACATATATTCCTTTGTGGCTCTGTGAATAGCTAATTGTGTAAAAACTAATTTGGCAAGAAAAGAAACAAACCCAAACCCCACCTTCATCTGGTTTCAGACATATTTCAAACAAAACTTTAAAAGATGTCTTATCTTAACATCTAAAGATGAACACAGATTTTTTTTCTATGCAACTTGTTGAAGTCACAGTTTTTGGCAAATTTGTATTTTGTGACTTCTGGTTTTAGTATTATTATTGCTATGTTAATAAAACTAAAACAGTGAAATAGTACTTCCTCTCCATTGTCAAAAATGTTCCTCTTCCTTTAAGTACAATTTGTTGTCTACTCAGACAAAATAGATTGAAGTTTTACTTATTGATTACTGATAATTTTTAATTTCATCTCACCAGCATATAATAGAATTGGTAGCATGTTACCTAGCCAGCAAGCAAAGATTCCCATTATTGAGTATATGCTTGGAAATGCTGAATGGTTGGTTACTTTACCCAAAAGTGAAAATAGAATTGGCTGTATGGTAATGATAGGTTGTTTATCTGTATGTAGAAAATAATTTCTTTTTTTTCTTCAATAGGTTTCTTGGCTTCTACAAAGGAATATTTCCTCCTATTTTGGCTGAGACACCCAAAAGGGCAGTGAAGGTAAAAATCCCATATTTCCTCTTTTAAAAATATGAGTAGGAACAGTGATGGCTGTAAAACATTTTATTTCTCACCCATTCATTGACATTAGAGTATTAAGCTTATTTGTCACTTTAATTCTCTGATTTTTACTAGGAGGAAACCTTCCTGTTGATAGCACAACAAAAACAGTCCTTGATTAAGAAGAGTTAGACAAGGCTTTTAAATGCTTGGTGATTTTTGAACTGTATATCTGATGTTACTGAAAAAAACCATTAATTTATATAATCAAAAGTAATACAATACTTTGTTATATTTATAATTACTTATAATTACTGCTGGTTTAGACATTGTTTTACTGAAAATGCCTAGCAGCTTACAAAACTACTAAGAATAACTTAATACATTGACACAAAAAAACACTAAAAAAGCCATTCTTAATAAGTACTCAGTAACCTGAAGTAGTATATTTGTAGGTTTGAATTGCTGTCTAGATTTTTCATGTACTCCAAAGAGAACTCTACGCCATAGTCTCATGTTTTACAGATTGAACTTAATAACAGGTACAACTCTTCATCATGCAAAGAACATTTTACTCCAGCTCTCTTACAGTTGAAATAGATGTTAGCTTTTCAAAGTATATATGTGCTGTCAAATATTGATCTGATTTTCTTTTATTGTCCTTTATGCTGATCCATAGAACCTTATTTTGGTAACATTTCTAAGCAAAATACATGAACCCATCAATTTTTTTCAGTTAAATCATACACACTTTTTAATTAAAACCTCAGCTCACCGTAAAGTTCTAAATCTACTGTAGCATCCATGAGCAAATGTTTCTTTGTCTTTTACTTCAGAACTTTGAAGTTTCCTATAGTTGCACCAAAAGAGTCTAAAAGCAGTTATCATATAGAATGTCTTGGTTTTTGGTTTTTTTTAATCGTTTTTGTTTCTTTGTTTTGGTTGGTTGGTTTTTTGGTGGTTGGTTGATGTCTTGTTTGTTTTTGTTTGGCTTGGTTTGGTTTTTGTTCTTTGTTTCTTTCTAAAAAGGATGCGTATGATTCTGGTCTTTAGTCTGCAATTAATCATTCACATTCCAATTCCTTTACAGAGGAATAATATTTATATAATGTGACAGGATGTGACCTTGTAATAGAATCCTAAAGGAGTTCTGTTAATGTCATCTCCTTGTTTACGTTGGCATTTTAGATGCAATTGACATATGTCACCTATCTCAAAATTATTTACTACAGCCAAGAAACTGAAGTTCTATTTATTAGCAAAGTAGCAGTAAAGAAGAGATGGTTGATATTTAGACAATCCCTAATAACTTGTTTTCTTCAGGCTTTTTCTCTCCATTATTTCATTTGAAACAGGCCAAAGATGAAGCTTCTTAGATTTCAGCATATATTTAGGTAATATACAAGTCCAGGTTTCATTTCTCTCCTACCAACCCAAGTCATTCGAAAATCTTGCGTCACTTTCTCTTATTCAAATTGATTAAATTTGCTTATACCTCATTTTGTTCGATACTATTATAAAATCATAGAAAGATTCAAATTAGAAGGGATGTCTGGAGGTCATCTTGTGTGCCTCCTGCTCAAAGCAGAGATGACTTCATGGTTAGATCAGGTTACTCAGATGCCTTGTCTAGTCAAACTGAAAATCTTCCAGGATGGAGACTGTAGCCTCTCTGTGCTCCTGATACAGTGCTTAATTGTTTTCACTGTGAAGAATTTTGCCTTATATCCAACCCAAATTCCCTGTTGCAACTTTTGCCTATTGCCTCTCATGCTTCTGTTGTGGACCTCTGAGAAAGTCTGACTTTGTCTTATGCGTAACCTTTAGATAATGGAAGAACAGGAATTAGATCCTCTTAGCCTTCTCTTCTTCTGGCTAAATAGAGCATTTACATGAGGGCTTGGTAGTGTTTCTGCAACCATGAGAATCAGATTTAAATGATAAAGATTTTTTAATTAAATAATTTAATTCCTTAACTGTTTACACTGTTCCTGTAAATGCTATCCATCACAAGGACATCAGCTATATTCTACTTTTGAAAAATTCAGTGACAGAATAGGGCAGGACGGTAATGTCCTGTTAAGAACCTGGATACTGAAGTAATTCAATGTGAGATGTTATATGCCAGCACAATATCTAGCATCCAAAGTGCAGTTTGTACCCATGCTTTGACCTGAAGAAAATCCAGCTGGTCTCAAATTTCCACTAACTTTATTTGGAGATGACCCAGAGGAGAAAAAATCACTGGTCTTTTTTTGCTCACTCGCCACTTTGTATTCTAAGTTTTCCTCATTTTAATAGGACCCAGGATGTCCCTTGTCCACTGTCAGACTGCCTAGTGAAGTTTAGAGGAAAACTATATCCACACCTATGGTTTTTTATGTCTGAGAAAGCACAAGACATAGAGAAGTGATTTCTTGATTCCAGTAACCGTCATTTGTATTTGTAATGAACTTTTCTGAAAACTTCTAGCTACAGTGTCTTTTACATCTCATAAAAGTGTATAGAGAACGGACAAGGGAGATTTTGTACTAAGAAGAAATGTACTTGTGCTGCTAGAAAAGTGTATTTATGTGGTGTGGATATTTGCAAATAAAAATAATCTGCTAAAATGAAGTTCTTTAATGCCAGTTATTCAGCTAAATGTTGAAGATATAGCTTCACTTTTAGTCAACTACATTCTCATGTCTGTCTTGGTTTTTCTTTTTTCTCTCTTTCTTTATTTCCCTTCTAAAAAGAAAGCTGATATTTCTGGAAGATGAAAAAAGTCAAAGTTTATAACTTTATGTTAGAGTGAACTTGGAGGAAAGAAGTGATGATTCCAATACAATGGTTAACAGATGAACTTTTGGGGCAAATTTATATTGTTCCTGTGTTCCCAGACATCTTGTTTCAAGTTTATATTTTTACCTTAGAATTATTGAAACATGTGGTAAGTACTTTGGCTATTTTCTGTGTAACTCAAATTAAAGTGTATCTTTGCCAGATGGACAATATTGGTTATTATATACCCAAAAGCATGTTAGAAATATATTTATTCTGATATTTGTTTTGTGCAAAGCTATTAACTTAATACAACTGTAGAGAAAAAGACAAACTATACTGTGCTTTTAAAACCATTTTGGATGGATGTACATGATACAAATCTGTATGATATAGCTAGATACTTTTCTGGCAAAGTTGTATGTATACTAGCCTTTCTAGTCCACCCAGCAACACTTGTATTGAGTTTTATTGCTATTGATTTGTTTTCTTTAAGAAATTATATAAAGTATAGTTGATATTAAATACTTATTTTATTTATGACTCTAGGAATCTATTGATTTTTAAAGCAACATTTTAAAGACCAAAAATATTGCTAGTTAATGTATTTCTGCCTATATTACTAGAGATTACAGACCTGTAACACTATGGAAAACATTAAGGAATACCAAAAATTCCATTAAAGGTTAGGAGGGCTAAAATGAGTTGAAAGATGCTGGAGAGAGAATAAAGCAAACTTTATCACAATAAGAAATTAATCTAGTTCAGTGAAGTAATCACTCACCCACAACTGACACTTTCTCAGAGACTTCCTTGTACCTATAAAATATCTCCAGTTCTCCAAAGAGGGAGACATACAGTCTCAGTAACCCTTCTAGCTTTTCTGATTATTGACAAGACCAGTACAACAATTTTAAACAAATTTGCAGGATGTTTGCAATATTAGTGCTCAACCTGTACACTATTTGGAGGGCAGTTAAAATCTGGGCCCTCATTCTAAAACTTTTTCTGCAAAATGAGATATAATATTCTCTACTGAAGATGAAAAAAGTATCTACCCACTGGCCAGAATATCAGAATATCAGTCCTTCAGTTTTCAGAATTTAACATCCTAATTTTATATTATGTATACATATTCCCTCCTGCTTTAAATGTGGTGACATTATTAACACATTAACACCTGGTTCTCTGATAGTTTTGGTGTCATTCTAGTGACTTTTCATTTGAAGTAGGTCTTGACTGGAAAATGTTATTGACTGTCATAGGACAAGGTTCTAAACAAGTTTAAATGGCAGTGTGGTGCTTACCACCCATGTTCCTGTACATGTGGTTTATGGAAAGGCTGGTTTGTTCTGATAGGTCTCTAGTGACTGACCTCTGAGAGACAGCTTGTTGTCTTCAGCTGAGACCCAGCACAGATCACCCAGACTTTGGTTTTTTATCTGAAAGACTCTATTCTCTTGTGTTTCTTGCAATTCTCACATCTCCTTTGACCTCATTTCCCATTACCTTCCTCTCGTGGTGAAACAGTTTGATTGTCACATGCATGCAGAGGTGCTATGTGGAGGGATCACAACCTCAGGTGTGGGAGTGCCACGCACAGACTTTCAGAGGATCCCACCTTCATTTGAATCATCTTGCCCTAAACTGATCAAATGCTAAGGTCAACTTTGGAAAGTAACCAGGAAATTCAGTTTCTAGTTATTTACTTTTGCTATGCACAGATGTGACAGCTTTTGCTCTAGTAGACATCCACTTGCCTTGCAGTGATGCAGTCTTGTTGAAGCTGTGACAGGTTTTTGATTGTTCAGTCCCATAATACTGGACATACTGTGGAAAAGCCACTTTCCTTTTTCCATGCAAAGTCATGAATACTTCTTGCAGATATTACAGGACTGACAAATAGTGAGATGTATTTACAGGCCTCATGTTGTTCTGTATGTGAAAATTATGTGGAATAAGACCTCCAAGATATTTAGTTTTACCTGGAATTCAGTTATCTACTCTTTATAATCTGCAAGATTTTCTACTGTCCTCATTCCTCATGATAGAAGATCATTTTCACTACCCTCAGAACTATCTCACATGGCATCAACCTGAAGCGCTTTTTTAGTGGCTTCAGCAACATATTTGCAGAATATGAAATTGAAACAGTATGGGATTTGGGGAGATTTGCTGTGCATAGAAGCACTGGACAAGAAAGGATCTCTTAGGTCAGCACATCTAGTCCCCTGATGTTCTATAACCTCCTTCACAAACTTATCAAACTCTCCATTAAAAGTGATTTAAGATTGTTTTCCCCATTATTCCTGTTGGAAGACTGTTTCAGAACCCCTTCTTTGGTTGTAAGAAAGCTTCATCAGACCTCAAGCTACTTTAAGAGTAATTTTTACTTTTATACCAAATTACTTTCTGTTACATATCTTTCCTTTCCTTGTTTTTCATTCATTCGCATCCTCTCTTTTCCTAGACTAAACAAGGCAAGCATTTATTTTCCTTCAGACTTCATTCTTAAGAGACCATTTAAGTTCTCCTTAGGATCCTGGTAACCCTGTTTTGAATATGCTGCAGTTCGTCTTTTCTGAATAAAGGCTGCCAGGACAATGTGCTGTATTTCAGCATCTTATCAATACAAATACTCCTTCTTCAGAGTGTACCTTGACTGATGCATCTTAGACTTTGTGTCCACAGACAAGGAATTAGGCAGTGAAAGTCTGTCTGCTTATGTCAATGGGAAGCTTCTTAATGACTTCACTGTAGTCAGGGGTATTCTCAACCCTCTTCATGGAGGAACAAAACCATTAGTTTATTCTGCTTTGATTTTTAGAAGTTTTCACAAAAGATATTCTGAAATATAGTGGATTTGAGTGGCGAGAAATATTAAGTTGCAAAGCAAGCCATTTACATGTGTTTGCCTTTCTCCATGTTGGTGCAAATGAAACTGAGCTTCCCATTCCTTTCTTGAAGTTCAAACACCCAAGAGTGCAGTTTTCAAAACTCATCTCTAAGGAGTTGCTGATGATCAGAACTTCTGAGCACTGCTGACTGAAAGCTGACAATTGAGTGAAAGATTTATTTGTAAATAGCAAAAACTAAAAGAAATGTATCTGTTGACAGTAAAAGATAATAAAAGTCTACATACTTTCCATCTTCAAAATCTGCAATTAAATCTCTCTGATTTGTCTAATGTCCAAGAAATGTGAAAGTGATTGCAATATATTATATTAAATATGTGAGGGTGATGTCTTGGGATAAATGATAGTATCTGCTACTGGATTTATACTTCATTTCTTTATATGGAAGAAAAGGAAAAGACTTGAGGAAACGTTTATACATTAAAAAACCCAAACTATGTGTTGTAAGCAAACTCTTATATAGAACATTGCTTTAATTGCACTTATGCTCCTATTATCCATGATACACTAATAAAATCAGTTCTGAAGCCTAACTGTCTGTTATTGCTACAGCAAGTGTGAAACAAAAGTGGCTGATGTTTATTTTGCAAAACTGCACAAGGCTACTCAAGATACGAGGCAGTGAAGCTCCAGCATAGTTTGATTTTACTAATTTGTATAAGTAACTCTCACAATTCAATGTAACTTCTATTTACAGTTTTTCACCTTTGAGCAGTACAAGAAGCTACTAGGATATGTATCATTACCGCCAGGACTGGTATGTATGAATACATACTTCATGTTCTAATTAACTAATATGTGTATAATGAACAGTTCCATCAGTTTCCTCCCATAAAAGGAACCCAAACTTAAAGGGGCCAGTTCAACCAGCAGATTTTCAGAACAGACTTGTCTCTTGAACATACTGATAATGGAATTTATCAGAATGGTAGTTATGTTAATTTTATATCAAATGGCTTCAAAATAACTTCCTATAATGTCATAACATTTGTTAACATGGATAGCATCAGTTACCATGGGAGAGTGTGTGCAGCTTGTCATTTTCATTCTTCTAAAGGAATGAAAAAATGTTGACTATTATCAGTATTTATTTATTCATATGATAGTAACTAGTTTGATACCTCACCTTCAAAGTGCTACTCTGCATGGCACAGTGTAACTATAACAATAATACAGACCTCAGTCTTAATCTAAAGATTTTATAATAGAAGCATAAACTATCAATAAGAAACTGCTATCTCCTTTGAAGTCAATGGTAAAATTCTCTTATACATCAGTGGAGATAGGATTTCATCTTAAGAACATAACTATTTTAAAAACAAAATACAGGATGTGTATATACACAAAAATGTTTTAGTGCTAAGATGTAGCTTCCATGTGTTTTCTGCATTTTCACATAAAGAATTTGATTCTGGTATTCTACCATTTAGAATAAAATCCTTTTTATAAGAATTACTGCTTTCTGTGGTGTAAGAATACAACTAACAGTAAATGGCAATACAAAATTTTCACAATACTGATATCACAACTGTGGGAAACAATATTTTTATGGCTACACTATAAAGATTTTGGTTTTCAGATCTCTTTCAAACAATACTGCTTCCATTTACATCTGACTTCATGGCAGTGAATGAAGGGTCATGGAATCATATTAACTAGTTTAAAGAAAGTTTCCTATTTTATCTTATATTTTTCAACAGACTCTTCTCATCTTTAGATGCAGAGAGACATATATATGTTATCTAGCAAGTAGAAAGAACAGAGTTTAAGGTTCCATGGTACACCAGCACATTTTTTGGAGGAAGATTTGCTGGAAACTTGTAAACATGAAATAGGAAAACCAAAAGCTGCTCTGATTCATGTAGCAGATGCAACAGCCATCAGACACCCCTGACATTTTGGTGCAGTATTGCTACCATACAAGAATTTTTACCCTTAAGATAGCCATGGCAGCGAGGGAAAAAGGTGTCTGAGAGGAAATCTGCTCTAAGCTAGACAGAATGCTTTTAGGTGCCTCATCAGACCTCATATCAAGACAGTATTTATTGTTAAAAGATGCATATGTTAGCACCATCTTCCTGCTGGCTTCGCTGTCATGGTTGATTGTGAAAGGGATAGGTTATGTTCCCACCTCTTACTGGAAAAATAGATTTGTTGGTAATACTGTCTTCTCCAAACACAGTAAGACTGGACCTTACCATTACCCTTCTAAACTATCATTGTTCTCTTCTGAGCTCTCAAGACCCCCTGCTCAAATCCCTCTGTATTGAATATGTTTTTCTCACTATTGTTTTTTCCTTACCACTGGTTTTCTTGAATTTCAGCAGATGTTCTCAGTATATTGTATTTTGGTCCTTGGGCTCTTTTCAGCCCCTAGAAAGATTGGCAGTGTTTAATGGAGGCAATAAATATGTAAAGTAATCACTAAAATTAACCTCTCTGGATTTTCTCAATTGACCTAAACATATTTCAATATTATTATTCAATACTACTTTTCTGTTACAAAAAAAATAAGGTATTTTTAAGTGCTGTGTTATGACGGAAAGCAAAGCAGTGAGTATCTTCATATCTATGGCTGTAATGTAATCAGCTTCTAAGTAAATGAAGTTAATTTGTCCTTGCATCTTAATGTGAACGCTGACATTTCCATGTATGCCAGTCATTCCCATATAAACCTTTCCAGGATTGATATTTGCTTAAGAGAACTTCTCTAATACTTGAGCAGTTTGCTTAAGCAAAATGCTGTTTTAATTTCTTACATTTCTTTTTAAGTTAATATGTTAATGTTACATGCTTATTGCTCAGTGCAGTTTTTGGTTTTTTTTTCCAGTGCTACATAACTGCATTTATATTTGTGGTTTTATTCAGACTACACCCAAAGATAACATCAGAACATTTTTTTTCCATGTTTTTGTAATACATTGGTACCACAATTTTTCTTCCAGCTGGAAAGAGAGTTCATTGATAGTGCTGCAACATTTTATTTTGTCTTGTTTTGGAATGTGGTTTATGGCTATTGTCATGTTGTCTTCATGAACTGTCAGCATCTAACCAAGGGCTACAGTATTTTAGCAACAGAATACTGCTGCATGACTGTAATCTCACAGTTTGCATTGTATCATTCAGTTACATAATCTGATGTGTGAGAAATTTCACTCCTTAATTTTTAATATCAATTTTATCCTTCTAAGGCATTTGCAGTTGCTGGCTTGGGATCTGGGTTGACAGAGGCAGTTGTGGTTAACCCTTTTGAAGTAGTAAAGGTTACCTTACAGGCAAATCGGAATGCCTTCGCAGAGGTATGAGAATTGTTCCATTCTTCTTTTTCTGCTTTATTAGGCATAATGCTCTTTTAAGTTCATATTTAGAGCAGAATACCTATAATATATTGTGTAGATGTAAATTATTGTCCTACAAGTTTAACAGAAATGGGAGAAAAGAAGAGACTTAGTAGGTGATGCCTTCAGATGTGCAGAGATACAGTATTGTTAACTGTGTCAGTATCCATGCCTGAAGTGCACCTTCATCCCTCTAGAGTGGCATTGTGAATTTTAATCCAGAAGCACAAACCTGAGCCCCTTGTACACAATGCATTCACCCCAGCAGTCTCCAGGCTTCAAGTGGCCACTGCAGGTTAACGTAAAACACCACAACCCCCTGCCCTAGCCAGGGTCAGGCTGCTGTATTTTATGTTAAAAATGTAGCTGGGAGATTTCAGAGTCTTGGATTAAATTATTTATAAGTCTTCATCTTTATAAGCACAAACCAGGAAATAGTTGTATAATAAAACACACTGATAATTTACATTCCCACTTCACTTCAGAGGTTTATTATTCAAATATTTTATTTAAAGAAGTCAGTGTGCAAAACTGACTTTGTCCATAGTTCTGGGTACTGCTAAAAGGAGAAAAAGATTGAACTGGAAAACAGTGATTTATCAGAATCAAGTGTTCCCAGGAATGCACCAGCTTCAATTAATTTTAGTGTAGAAAATGATCCAGGCTAAATGAAGGAAGGCACACAGTTCCTTCTTTCTTTCCTCGGTGAATAAGACTAAAAATTGTCAAATCACCTCTTTCAAAATCTTTTGAGAAATCTGCTGTACCACGGTAGAAATGCCAAATCGTATAAGCATGGCATTAAAAAGTTGTCTGAATCCCTGGTGAGGCTTGATTTTTACATATTCTGCTATTAAGTTTTGCCTGAGTTAATTGCATGAGTTCTAACACTTGTCTGCACAAATTGAACCCTTTTAGGCATGCACAGTAAAGAGATTTATCATCTGACCAATTACATTAACTATCTGGGACAAGATCCTTAGGTATACTCTGGCAAAATATTGCCCCTGATTTCCAGATGGTATAAGCTAGCTAGCATCTACTCAGTAACTCATCCAGAGAAGCATTCTCTTCCAGAATCAATTTTAAAACATTTGGTAAATTTCTGTTCAATTTTTAATGCACGTGAAAGAGATGTTTAGTTGCACGAAGTCTCCAGCCTAGACATTTTTAGCCATGGGCAGCAAAGCCACTGAAACAGAGCTTATACAGTACAGGAGTAAAAAGGTTAGGATCCTGGAAGGAGAAACTGAAAGTGGGAGAAAGCAGTGTGTGAGAGGATTTCTCTTTCAGGAAGATTATATGAAAAAATTAGGGACTATGAAGATAAAATTAACCTATCTTACCAGAACCTCTGGTTTTGAGTGTAAACACACCAGTGTTATATTTTGAGCAAACTAGTTCCTGTAAAGCTGTAAGAATCCAAAACAGCCTTTCACTTCATACATTTTAACTTTTTTCTCTATTGCAAACTTTATAACAAATTCTGAGGTGTTCTAAGTACTAAATTTTATGCAATTACTTAATTTTATTACAGCTTCCCTTCCATGGTCATGTTCAGAATACTCTAATAATCACCCTTTGTTGTTGTTCAGAAGCATTCCAAGTTGTTTTGGTTTAGGTAGATTTCCTTGAATTTAATTTAAATGTGAATTTTAACAAGATCCAAATAATACTATCTTATCATACATATAAAATTGTAAAAGAATGCTATTGGGACTCCACTAGAAACCTAGTTTATATGTAAAATATAAATAAAAGTGACTATTTGCCCTAGCAAAAAAAAAAAAACAAAAAAAAACCAAAAAAAACCCTGTAGTTCTTAAACCACAAAGCTGGTTAAAACACAGACATATAAATTTTTTCTCTATGTGTTAGCATTTCAAATGTTCTCATTAAGAATACATTAAAAAAACATTCCACACTAAAAGATGTAAAATGAAGCCCCTTGAGAGAAGCATGTGCATGTTATACAGCAAAAGGCAATGGTACACTCTTTCCATGCACTGTTTTTTCTAAAATATTTAAGTATGTACCTATCCCATTGTGTAGCTTTCATACTATGTGGTGAAACCTAATGCAGTTCACACATTTCTTTGACTATTGTACTGATATAATAAATACATCTTGTTTAAAAGGAACAAGGAAGAGTATGAACACATACACCCATAGACAGACTCGAGCACACCCCCAAAGCAAATACTTACACACTACGATGACAGCTGTATTATTCTGTGGTACCAGATCATCTTTCGAGGGCTGATAGGTTTAAAGAGGAAGGCCACTATAAATCATGTATCAGCACTTTTTTGTAATGTGTGGTAAAAATAATGGTGTTAAGTTAAGCTACTAGAAGGCCCAACACCTTGTTGGTTTAATTTCTTTTTCTTTTTCTTTTTTCCTTTTTTCTTTTTTCTTTTCCATGTAGCTATGGATAACCTACTAGCTATAGAAGCTGTTGTGGAAATAAAAATCTTCTCACCTGACTTAGGAGCAGTGATTAATAAAGCAAATGCAAGTTTCGTCTTTGTAATGAGAAGAATCTGACTTCAGATTCCACTATGTCTCTATTAAGTATAAGTCAACAGTTATATGAAGGGAATTAACTGCAGGTGTTTATACAATAAATTCCTCCATCTGAATTAGTCATCTTAAGGTCCTTCCATCATCAGTGATGAAACACACACCTTCTATGGGTTGATCAGCTGACATTTTAGATGCCTACTTTAGATGAAGTGAAATGCTGCCTAAGATAGCCCTCTTTATAATTAAAGAACCAAAAAAAGGAGTCTTTTTGAGCAACTCTGATGTCGATGTAGACATTTCAGGCATCTATGTAGATCTGGACTGATGAATCCTATCTCAGGCGTTCTGTTCAGCAAGTGACAGGCTTTTCCTTTGAGCCGTTAGTCAATCCATATCCAAAATAAAGGCAAGGGATACCTTACTATTGAAAGTTGCTGTCTTCAGCAACTGATTAAATCACTTTATTCAGGACCACCAGTTATTTTTTAAACATCTAATCATCATTTTTTGTGCATGAGAAAGAATGTTATTGTTAGTATCTCAACAATATTCCGTGTTGGTTATCTACCTTTTACAATTGGTTAAGATTTGAATCCCTGGGAATAATTAGAGAAGTAAAGTATAGTAAAATGTATGCAGAGCATTAAGAGGATAATATTAGTTACCAAATGTGAAAAAAATCCCAAAATGAAACAGTATTAAACCTAAACTTGCCAGTCACCTGAATAAGCAGCCATATACTGTTTTAGATATAATAAGCATCATTTGGCTGATGCTGTTGATCTACCACAGTGATATTTTGAAATGGAAAGCTATTAAACAAATAAGCCTATTGAAATTAGTAGTGTTCACAGCACTGTAGTCAAAATTCGTGTATATTTTCATGTTTGAGTCTCCTAGTGGAAGTTATGTTTTGCCTTTCTAATTCAATATTTGATTACCCAGAGCTGGCTTTATGCTCTGGAGAAAGCCTAATTCAAGTCAAGAACTTTTTGAAAGGAACTTTTCTATAATTTTACTAAAAAGAAATCTAAAATGTTCAGAAGAGGAACACCAGATTCTGACTATCACATATATTGGAGAATAGATCAAATGTGCTTGTTTGAGGAACATATAAGTGCATTCTGAGGAAGTTTCTTATTTTCTGCCTTCTGTTAAAAGGAAGTTGGCTTAGTAAAATGATTTATATGCCTGTTGGGTATTATTATCAAAACAGGATTTCTAAAGCCTATTTCCTAAATCTGTATCTTGAAATTTAAATGGGTGTTCTGATTTTCAAAATCTAACTACACTTTTTAAGTCAAACAATTCATTAGGAGGGCAAAACTGGATTTCCACCTGGATGTTTAAATCTTTTAAAGATTTTCAACACTTGAAGAAAGTTTAACATGTAATCTGGTTTTAAAAAGTGTTGTGTACCCAGTAACTTCTTCAAAAGTCAGTGTCTCAAAGCAGTGGTTTGTATTCGTAACAGCATGAAGAGTCTCAGAGGATCCAGAAGGGTTCCCAGGCAATATATATGCCTTTTGTCACCCTTTCAATACTATTCCTAACATTGAATTTACAAACTGCCAAACTGAACTTCAACACAAAAATTTACAACATCCCTTGCTGCTCTAATGCGTTGCTCCCAAGGACTTGCTTCCATAGCCATAATGGCTTAAAAATTTCCTGGTCAAATCCTGTCCCTTGTTTCACTCCCTCACCATGCATATTCCTGTGCCTTTGGTTTTACTAGAGAAGCTGTTTTATCTTCTTATTGTCCAGAAAAATTGTTATATATTCCAGTTGTGCAATCTGTAGTAGTTTTAACAGCAGAACATTGATGAAAAAACATTGTTGCCAAATTCAAACATTCAAAGCCCCATATTGCTCTATAAAATCTGGTTTTTTAAAAAAAATATTATTTTAACACCTTTTTCTTTGCTTTAAGAATCCTTAGTCTTTTACAGCACTCAAGTCATGCTTTCAGCTTTTTTCTGCAATCAGAAAAATGAGAAATCTTTTTTTTACTGAAAGTTCTGATTTTTACATGGTTACAGGAAAAGGTCAATAACAAACATGGTGAGCCTTGAGATAAAATTACAAGAATTGGCAACACTGTCAACAGGATTGAAATAATGTTTTGGTTATTGTTTTCTTTTTGTAAAGATGATCTTTTCCTTCTTTTGCTTAACTTATGTAGCAACCATCTAGCTTTGGTCAAGCTCGACAGATCATTAAAACTGATGGTCTGGGCTTCCAAGGACTCAACAAAGGTCTTACTGCAACACTGGGCCGTCACGGAGTTTTTAACATGGTTTACTTTGGATTCTACTTCAATGTGAAAAACATTCTTCCAGTCAATAAAGTAAGTTCTTCATACAATGCAACAGACAAACAGATAAGAGGTTTGGCAATTTAATTAACACTCTGTTTTTCTGTGTAAAGCTGTGGTATTTAGGAATAAAATCTGTTTCACAGAAATCTACAGCATTTTAATAGAAGGAAACCAAGGGTTTGTATTTCTCACCTTTTAAGCAAATATTAGTAAAAATAAAGTGGTAGTGTTAGAATTCTCATTTTTATGATTTTCACTGTATACAATGTATGGTAGCAATGTAAAAAGGCAGAAATCAGGATACAGGCATGTTAAGATTATGTTAGGTATGAATGCTCTTTTTTTTGTGGTAAAATGGCTTAGAAGAGAAAAATCAGTTTCTAGAACTTCTTTCAGTAGTCACAAAGGAAGGACTAAGCTTGAGGAGATGGCAGAGCTGCAGTACACAGGGTGTTCTAGCTGTGTACTGGGCCCTTTTACTCAAAAAAAGTTCAACCAAGTGCTAAAGGATGACAGATCAGATTTATTCATATTGGAGGGAGCCAGGCCAAAAGAAAACCTACAGGGTCATGCACAGGCAATTTGTGTAGTTTGTAAACAAAAAACAAGCAAACAAAACAATCTTTACAACTGTAGTTTTACTTGAAGCAATTATGATAGTCTTATATTACCTTACATAATAAAGGAAACATTTCCCTTTAGAACAAATGGAAATTTTACTAATGAAAATGTGTTAAGACTGGCACCTTTCTAAATTACTCTGTGAGCAACAGCTAAGAATTTATTAATGACTCCAGTACATTACTTACTGAACTGGTTTTTTCTCTAATAGGAATTTTAGATGAGGACAGTTAAACAGTCACAAGTGTAATATGTGGTGATATTGATAATAAAAGCTGCAAATTACATCAAAAGAGATCAGCTTCCATTCCCAGATGAAGTAACACCTCCTTTTTTCTGCACTTCTCAGCAGCCTGGTATTTTTGTTAGTAACATTGTCTAAATGGAGAAAACCTCCACTTCTTATTTGCGATTCACTACAGAAAATTGCATTGTTCACTAGCAGCTAATCCACAAGTTTCTACAAGTTCCTTTTAGTGTGTTTAAGCATATGTACTTTAATCATTAAAAATTCAATGAACAAGTATAGCTTGATACTCTGGAGCTTTGCCTGGGGTTCAGACTAGATGATCCCTACATGCCCCTTCCAGCCGCTGCCATTCTGTGATTCTGCAAGTAAGCACATTTACATTGATCTAAAGATGCAAAAATTATAATCACTATGCAGAACATTCAGAATCATATGCAGATAAGGACAAAGAGTCCTGTGTGCAACTTTTGTGGAAATCCTGAAATGTTCTTGCATAGTCATTGAAGAATATTAATAGTATTTTGGAGAAGCGTGCTTTCCTAGCCTTTCAGATTAGAGAAAAATATTTTCTGATTATATTATAAAAGAAAAATTATATGCTAAAACAAAAAAAAAGAATTATTATATGATTAGAAAGATTCAGGTTTATAATCCAAAAGAAATTAGCACTTTATGCAGATTTTGTATGAGACAAAGAATTGTTAACCTCTACAACATAGGTTTAAATACACCTAAACAACAAAAGAGAAATTAATAGTGTCAGCCAGTGGCCCAGCTCTCCTGTACATACTAACAAATGCAAAAGATGATTTAATCAATGTAAGATTACATTACAATAACTGCAAATAAATGGAAAGGTTTGCCTTGTACAGGACCAGTGCAAAGTGGCTTGCACGGTGGCTTGCACAGTGGCTACATCTGCGCTAGTAAATTGAGCAGCGTCACTGAAACTCAGTCATCTGTGCTGTTAAATGTTCCCTGGCACTGCTTTGGTCCAGGTCAGCCAATACTGTTCGTGGATATGGCTTGGGAGCTAGCGCAGACAAGGATCCACTCCTAATAGGCAGGTTTCATGCAGCCATTCTGTTTTGAATGGTAATAGCATTTAATAGCACTAATAAAGTTAATAGGACTCTCTAGGCCAACTGGCATAAGTGCTATAGGCAGTTTTGAACATATAGATATAGCCAATAATTCTGTGCAAACTCCCATTAAAATCAATGCAAGTCCTACCCTGAATTTAACAGGGCATGTATCAGGCATCATCTGGCTTGTACCAGCCACTGTTACATCTCAGGTATTTCCATGAATTGAGCTTCACTTCGGCAACTGGAAAATAGAAGTATTCAGCAATACTTTGTGATCTGTAACTTAAACTTCTTCTGTCAGTAGGCAGGTACTAGAGGCTAAGAGTTATCAAACCTGTACAATTTGGTATTTGGTAGGAATTTGGTAGAAGCTAGCTTACAGTTAGTGTGAAAAATATTAGACAGCTGTAACTTTTCAAGATTTCTCACATACTTGGTTTCATTACAAACCCTAATTTGTTCACTTTGTATATTTTGCCAGAAAAGAAAATCTTAAAGTCAGCCTTGTGATATTGACAAATCTATAAAAATTTTCAAACAAGAATACTATACTTTTGAAATAATTTTGGCTCTTTACTATGTATCTGCTGTTCACCATCTGTAACATAAGTGGAAAAATGTATGGAAATGTCTGTGTGAGCCTTTTAGCTGTCAACAGTGCTAAACTGTGCATTAAATTTGCATCCCAATTAGGGATGTTTGCAGCTTATTTTGCCAAAAACAATAAACCTTTTATGTTGAGTGGTCAAATGATATAAATGACATGTGTGGGTTGTAAATGTTCATAATGAATAATTTTTCATATGTTCGGTCTGTTCTGTTAAACAGACCATTTACAGCCAACCTCATGCTCTGTCTACTGAAAATGGAACAAGCCAGGCTTGTTTCAATTGCCACTAATGTATCAACCATAGAGCATTAACAGCTATGCATCTGCACTAGCAATTAAATTAGTCTGCAAATTTATAACGTCTCAGTTTCATAGCACCTGCTTTTATAGGCATCCAGCAGCTCTCATTTTTCCATTTTTTATCATACTTAAGTTTGATGGTAAATGTTAGTTTCATTAAAACTTTTGCTCACTATCACCTCCAAGTGGCTGTCATATTTCTTAACAATATGAAATTTCCTCACTGTCAGTTAAAAGTCCCCTTTGACTTTTTGCAGGTGACCAACTGCAAATCTATTTCAAGTGAGGTACTGCCTGCCCCAGATGCCATAGGTGTGCTTCCTGTGTCAAGGGCTGCAGCATCAGACAGTGGGAGCTGAGCGATGTGCTGTTTTGTCAGAGTAAGGGTTCTAACCATCTATAGACAAAGAAGAGGGGGGAAACCAAAATGGGCTGTTCAGCTTAACAAATAAATAAGATAGCAGACAACAATTCTATTTTAGTTATTTTTAGATCTATATCAACATGGAAGTTTTATGTAGGAATAGACAGCAAAAAGACCGTGTGGTGCAACAGAGTTGAAAAAATAGTAAACAGAGGTAATTTAGGAGAAGACTATATAAGAGTGAGAAGTGGAATAACCTCAGAGCTACCACCCAAGCTCAGGTTTCAGGATGACCTTGGAACTTAAAAAAAAATTAAAATAAAGGTAGTGCAGTATCCAGTGCAATGTTGTAAGCCACCCAGTGCACTGTGAGGTGTCCTGTTGCTGTTGAAATGACAGCCTGTGTTGTCTAAGGACTTCAACCCAAGCCATCATAACCAAAGGATGTTGTATCAAAGGAGCAATGTCTGTCACTACCACATCTGCTCCTCTGTTGTGATATTCCTGTAGGCAAGACAGAAATTTAAGAACAGGAATCTTGTGTCAAAATTCAGATGTAAAGAAGAAACACAAGTTTCTTCTGTTTTCCTATGGAAATGAGTATAATGCTGAAACTGATAACCAGATTTGATCAAAGCTCACAAGGAGGCAGGCTTAAAATAGCTAAATTCTTGCAAGACATAAAAATAATCATTTAAAAGGACTAGAGACCTTACAAGTGCACCTTATGAGTGCTCCAGCTGAGAGAAATTCTCAATGGGAACTTATGCTTTATTAAACACTGAATTTCATGGGGAAAAGCCCATGTAAATCTTAGACCGAGCTTGTGTCTTTCCAGACATCAGTATCTGTCAGTCACAAGGGCTCATAGGACATCAATTGCTTTAGCTTTGATATTCATGGGGCTACTCTTTTTTTTTCTGTTTCATAAATTAATGTATAACTGAGACTGAAGATGGATTGCACAAACAAATGCAGGGGTAAGCAGTAAGAAATCCATTGCTGGATTTCCTTTTCTGCATAGCTAGTGTCTACATAATGCCATGAAATATTGACCTGCTTGTAACTCCAACACTTTATGAACAGTATGATCATCTGCATAGACTGACTCTATGTGGGAAAGCTGCCTGGAGTTATAACAGAAGCCTCATGAGAAGTTGGAAGATTGATTTGTTTTTTACCAGTGTGGTAACAGTTTTCCAGGTGGCCATTCCCCAGGAGCTGAATGAACATGCACTGAATACTGGATGACAGATATACTAGGTATCCTCTCTCCAGTAAACCTGGGAGTCATTGATATAGGCAGTTATGGGACTAACAGAGAAGACAGACAAGGAATTTGTGAGGACCTAGAGAAATTAGGTAGGAGTTTCTTTTGCCTTTTTGGTGTTCTGCATTCACCATTCCAACAATAATCCACTAAAATGGTGATGAATAAGAGGAACAAGTACAAATCTCTCTGGTGCTTCTTTTACAGACTGTGCTCCTTGAGTCTCCAGAATTCCATATATTTTGTGTTCCATGACTACCAAATTTTGGTGTCTCTTGTTTTTTTTATTTACATTGAAAGTTCTTTGATGCAGGTGTTTGATTTAGGACTAAATGAAGTTAAGTCCTAGCCTTGCCCTGTAGGTCTAAAAGGTTATAGCAAAAGAATATCTCATAGATAGTAGTGTTAATTATAAATATGAATTAAGATTAGTAAGTTTATCAGGAAATTGTATTATGAGAAAAGAAAATCACTGAGAGGATTGCAGGCTATTTGAAAATTTATACCCTGCACAGCAGACAGCCATGTCACTAGAGACATGGAGACTAGCCAGGACATTTATCCTAGTGGTTTGCTGTCATTCGTGTTTTTGTGCTGTCAGTCATCTGACAGGTGGATTTTAAAAACTTAAATAAATATTTGCTGCAATAATATTACACTCAAGGAGGAATCTGAGATAATACCAGTGTGGAAAAGCACATTTAATTCAAACAAATACATCTGTGACTATGCATTTTAAAGTGCCTTTCCTGGTCATCAATATATTTATTGTACTTATAGTTTCAGCATTTCCTACGCCTTTTGGGAAAGATCAGACCATCATTGTACTAATCAGATGGCAACCTATAGCTTACAAATAAGGAGTTTACTATGTAAATGCAAGAGATGGACAGAAGTTCAGAGTCTATAAAACTACAAAGCTGTTCATTAAGCCATGGTCAAGTCTAGATTAAGTTACAAAGATTGTGAATAGTATTTTGAAGAATTAGAGCATGATGTTATCACAACAGTGATAAGGCTCATCTTTTCATTTGCACCCTTTCTGGAGCCTTGCAGTGAACCTACTTAAATGTCTTTCTCATAAGATATATAGCTTCAGCTACTGAAAAAAAAAGTTAAAATATCTCAAGACAAACATTCAAATATAGAAGCAAACAAACTTCCTTGAATAGCTTGTTAGACACATTAATACTTGTTGATCTTTTGATTTTAGTGATTTTTATTTTCTTTAAAATAGGGTTAATTTACAAGTTTTATTGCAACGTATTCTGCCACTGAACAGGAGCTCACAAGGGAAAAACAAGTAGTGTTCCTGAGTGTCTCTGTGGTCAGGTTTCTAAACACTATTATGCATGTCAGTGGACTGACCACATTATCTTTTTCTTCTTCCTGCAAGCAACCTGCTTTAGGAACTTTGAGCTGTTCTTTGAAAGTACCTATGTCTCTCCACGTCGTGTGGTGTCCTACATGTGAACCCTTGGATTACACCTGAGATGGGTGTCTAAATCAGTAAAAATATACCTATCATAGTGAGTCATTGTCTATCCTAAAATGTTTTTTCAATTATTCTGAAAAAAAACCAAATTAATTGAGTTCCATGCATACATGCCTTTCTCAAACGGTTATTTCATTGCTGGATTAACATCTATGCTGCTTATTGAATTAAATGACCTTCCTTCAGTATGAATGTAGATAGTCTGGAACCTTTTGACTGAGATCAAAGATTTAAACAGAGATTTTGACAAAGTGCCCAGAAAATAAACAAGTGAATGAAGTGGCAGGGAAAGGAAAGCCCAGGGCTTTGGAGGCTGAAACTGGTAAATTAAAGCTGTCTTCAGTAAGTGACACTCATATGGGTGTGTCTGTGCTAGATTAGGGCCAGAATTTTCTGTTGCTAGAAATTATGGACTACAAAAGCAGGAATTAATCAGCATGTGATTCAGGAGGACCCTATAGGGTCTCCACATTTTAAAATGTTATGATAGAAATAATGAAGTATAATGAGGCAGAGAGGTAACATCTCAATGGTTTTTCTCCCAAAGAAAGAAGGGAAACCCACCAGGACATGCACAGATATGACATTTATTAGTGATGCCTACTTTCCTCTTTATTTTCAATGGCTGCTGGTGCTCACAGGGCAGGGACTGAGTTGTACAGGAAATGTGATTGTGAAGAGCATGGTAAAAAGGTGAGACGTTATCCAACCACAGCAAACATACTCTATTGTGAACAAGCAAACTGGCTTTTCAGTTCCTTGTGGTATGCTGTACTGTAGTGTGGCACTATCTAAAATCAAGTTTCTCTGTGTTGTATGTCTTCCGCTCATGCTACATAAAAATTGCCTTTGCTTAAAAACAGAATCCATGTATGTTCTTCCTCCAGTTCTGCCATTTATGAAAGCAAGAGGAACTATAGAGAATCTATTTTTTCTAATGTAGGGCACATGAAATATATAATATTTGGTCAGTGAAATGTATGGTGCAGAAGTTAGTGACAATAACACGATAACTGCCTCTGCTAGCCATTTGCAGTGTTAGCACTAAACAGACACCTGATTCTTTTGCCTCCTTTTACAAGATCCTACAGTTAGCAATATTTGTGACATTGTCCATAGGGTAAGAAAAGGACAAATTTTGGTGTAAAAACAATGACACTGCTTCCTGATAGCACCATCTGCACCTACGTGATAGGAAGCCAGTGTTCATTTGTCTATGTAAAAGTTGCAGACAGAGGTCTAAATGATGTTTGGAAATCTCTTTTTTCAGTTGGAAACATTAACACAGTAACATATCACTAAGACATGTTTTTTAGAAAAAAATAAGTTTTTAATTATTTTTAACAGCTGATTATATTTTGAATCTATTAGCAAAATGACTCAAATATTACAGTGATGAATGCCATAGAAAAACATTTCCCATGAGATATGTATTAAAAAATCAAGTTACACAGCAAAGCTACTGTAAACCATAG